>KN504021.1:410-23139 GCA_000787155.1 Scartelaos histophorus | reverse complement strand
GTTGATGCGGCTTATATTCAGGTGCAATAGTCTGGAAATTACAGTATAATGGAAAGCAGTGGAATATTTCAGGCAAAGCAACGAGTACCCCATCTGTACAAGCAAGTGACGGACCCTTCCCCGCAAAAAGTTACACAGTTACGCACCTTTAAGAGAAAATATGCAAAACAGATAAACACATTAAAACATGTCCTCTGCAATGAGGACGTATTTGCATGCAAACACACACAGAGACTAACAATAGCAGCTGATGACACCCCCATCTAAATTACTGCAGACAGCTGATTAGGCCATTCCCTCTGGAGGAGTTTCCCACATGTGAGAAAACTGCTCTCATCACCGCACAACACAGCACCAATCTACCACAAACTGCGGCGAACATACACACACACAACACTTTACTGTATGTCCCAAAGCCAAAACACCAGTGGGGCTTTCACAATTACTCAGCGGTGCCATTATATCAGTGTAGGAGACTCCGCAGCTCTCCTCCTCCTCCTCCTCCTTCTTCTTCTTCTCTCATAGTAAATAGTGTGTCATGGAGGAGTCATTGTCAGAGAGGATGCTGGGGGACATGCACTGTGTTTACATGGCACTCAGTTTGACAGAATGACAAGAAGAAAGAAGGAACTACATGGGCTTTGTTCACTGTGAATATGTGTCACCTAAATACACTGCCTCTGCCACTGCTGATGTGTGGTCCCTGTCTGCGTCTCATATAATATAGTTAGCACAGAGAGATGGCTCCATAAGGCGGCGCTATGGAAAAAGGGCAGATACTTAGAACATAACAAGGAAATTACAATGTTATGGACTAATAGCAGCGTATGAAGTTATGGGATAGAAACATATATATGGATAAGAATGCAATTTATCACTAAAGTTAGAGGGGAAATCTGAAGGAAAAACAGTAGTAGCAATTCGCTGACATTATCCAAATGATAATGTCATGAGGCATATGGAGTTTAAAAACGCAGTAGAGCGCTTTATGTACTACCACATGACCCCACAAGGTGTAACCGAATATTTTCCATTTGAGAGAAGAACTTGGATGAAGAATTTGGATAATTTGTTTGTTAAATGGTTGAATAAAACAAAACATAAATCTGGGTATGTTTCTAATGAGAAAACAACATTATAACATAAAATATGAGCACTTTAAAATATTACTAAACCAAAATCATTCTCAAAAAGTGAGAAATATTTATGGAAAGGAATGCATTGTCACCTATAAAATGACCAAATCAGTTTCAAATCCAATTATTATTATTACCATATGTAAAATGTGCAGATATGAGAAACTTTTGTTTTAAACTTCTTGGGGGTTGCAAAGGTCACAGACTAAACCTGAGGCCCGTGAATGATTGACCGCTCTCTCACAAAACTGTGCAAATGAAATGAGCTTAAACTGTTTCAGAGAGCGAGATCCTGTAGCTCAAGGTTATGAGCGAGTTTTACACATAATTCAATATGGTCCGACAGAGAATGAGATTAGACTTCAAACAGTTCTCCTCACATCACATGGACACATTTGAAAAGTAAAAAAAAAGCAGGACCCGTTCAGTGTTCTCAATTGTGATTACGAGCCCAAATATTCACAAAATAAAATTAATAAATGGATAAATTATACTGTTTTGGTTCACACTGATCTAATATTCATTGTACAGCTAAAGTGTAATAATTTGCAGGACCATAAATGCTTTTGTTGTTCCAGATAGGCTTATAATTATAATCATTGTTTAAATATCACTTTATTTTAGACTGTTATGATTATGAGACTGTGTAATCCTTCATTTGCCCAGGAGTGGGTCAATTTAGAAACAGTTTCATCAGTTTCTGGTAGAGAAATTCTTTTTGGTGCTGTATCTAGAGCACTGCCAGCTCAGTACTTATTATCTTGGCTCATGTCATCAATGGTCTAATACTCCCTACAAAGGAAACACAGCCAAACTGGACTATGCTGGACTGGACTGGATTAGAAAGTCAGGGTAGTTCATGTTTCCAGGTGCTGTGCCCCATAAAATACAGGACAATCTTTGCAACTCTCGGGTTACTTCATTTATCTTACAGTGGTCAGGAAACTGTTTTTGTGGCAACATTTCAGCACCTTTCCAGAACTTATTTTTAATTGATGGAACTGGAAATGTGAAGTCCAGCCCCAAAGAGAGGAGTTATAGAGTGAAACTTACAGTTATATTTTACAGCCAACATCATTATGAGCTGTTATGTCCCTATTGTGCGTTGACTGTGTCACCTTCAGTCTTGTAAAGCTCCTCCCTTTAGGACTGGACTTAGTAACCCAGTGTTTCAAGCCAGTTCCATCAGTTGAACATGACTTCTGGATAGGAGCCCAAATATTGTGATCGGATAAACTCAGTCCAGATGAACCACTGAAACTGTCTCTACATTGTCGTGATTATGAAACAGACACGGTGAAGGAGCCTGGAGTCACTGCACACGACCAGTTTATCCTTCATTTAAAGTGTGATTTATTTATTTTTTTTTGCCATACAATTGTACAATCAAAACTTTGTTCAAAACAGAGTTCGACAATTACAACTAGTTTGTGAAATACAATGTATACAGAGTATACAGAGTATACAGAGTACAGCTGTTCAACCCCACAACTAGAGGCAAGATACTGTACTTGAGTTTCAAACTACCTTAAGTGAGAGCAGAAGTTTGGGCTGCAGTTGGTCACATTTAATAATATTAGTACTTCTCCAGTGTATAGGCCTATATAAGGCCTTTTCCAGTGCACTGGCTCTCCATGAACAGCACAAGAGATCCACAAGTCCATCTCCAAACTCTAAATCTGGACTGAATCTATCATAAAAAACCCATTACATTTTGCAATATGTCTCCTCAAATGAATCCCACGGTGCATCGACATATTTGACAAACTCACTATGAAATAACTCACAGATGTTTCCAACTCCTCACCCCTGACCTAGTTCTTATAAAATATGTAAAGTGTCTCTCAGGTCTGATGTGAAGACTTAACCAGGTTGTAGTTGGCACGTTTCCCTTCTCAAGCTGTGCTAGTGCACACACAATAACGTGTCTCTTTTATCATGTGAGAGCTCAGAGCCAAAAGCGTTTTATGTCAAAGTGAGTTTCTGATACAGCTCTGTCTGTGCAGCTGTGGAGCTGAAGCTCCAACCAAAGACTTAAATCTCGCCAGCATTTCAGAGAATCTGTGGCTCTCCACAGATTCTCTGAAATATATCTCTCATGTGATCATAGAATCAGCCTCACAATAACACATGGTTCTTTGTCTGTCATTAAGCTTCTAATGAGTTTATGTCTGACTCATTTAGGAGGGCGGAGGCTTTGAGGTCATAGCACATGTTGGTTTACGTTTCACAGAGCTTAAGTCACAAAGTCCAAGAGCAAACCAACAAAAGAAAATGGTAATCAAATAAATGAAGTTATAACAGTATGTTTTGAAAGTACCATACAATATCTATTGAGAATACAACAACATAACAAACACACAAAACATGTGGCCACACTCAACAATAGTTCAATGGATTTAGTTTAGTTTAAGTGGATCACAATGGATATGCAAGAGTTCATATTTGAAATTGCTTAAACAACTGTATTTTTTACACTGATTTATAGGGATTGAGCCTGGCTAGTATTTGGATAGAAGTTTGGTGATACTGAAGCAGCAGTGGTTCAAGTGCATACTGTTGTTGTGTCCTTGGGCAAGATACTTCACTTTAACACTTGAAGTTGAAGTGTTGAAGTTGTTGAAGATCTCCTTTCATTTACCCAAACAAATAAACAAAGAATGATAAAAACAATACGACTTCAAAACTTCAAACTTATCCTTGCAGCCACTTTTAATGTGTCAAAATGTTGTACAACCACATTTTGCAGTTTGTTTTTTAACTCTCCCAAACTGAATACATAGTGCCCTTGTGCCCTTGTGCCCGCGAACTGTTTACTGTTCCCTGTGTGTGGTTTAACCTTCACCTTGGCTGTTGTGTTGATTCATGTTTGGAGAAGCCACCAACAACTGCCTCATAATGAAACCAATGGTAAAGCACAAAGATGGGAACAGTGATGGATGATCGGCCCAGCCGAGTGTGCACAACGCATGTGTTAAACGGTAATTAATCCAGCCCCATAGTTGCCCAGAAGGAAGAAACTGAATTAGAAAATATGAAAGAGAAAGGGCCAAGTACTTTTAAAGGATATTCTATGTCCTAATCACATCCACACTGCTTTTTGTATCTGCTCAAAGTAATGGGACATGGGCCAGTGCAAGAACAAGCTTTGTCTTTCTTAGCACATAGTAAAAGAACATCAAGTACGTTAATACACGTCCTGAAAAAGTGTTATTAAATGTTATTAGTGAACATATCAACAGAAAAAACACTACACAATAAATATACAATGGTTTTCTTCATTGTTAGAGTGTGAAACATATAAGTGAGATTTCATGGAAGTGAAGAGCACAAAGATGTCAGGTCTGTGGTCTCTGTGGTGTGCGTCAGCAGAAGCCGACATGCACGCTCCCCTTCTCCTGTCTCAATTACATACACAGCTGTTGCATGTGATTTTTCATTTAGTGATCTGAAACCATAATTTCCTGCTTGGTCAAGTAAAACCAATTACTTTGTACCCATAAGAGAAGCCATATGGTTAATATGAGTCCGTTTTCATCCATGCACTTATTCTACACTTGAATGTCTTGCATGAAATTGTTTATCTCTGTTTGTAAAGTCGTATAGATCCTCATGACTTGCCCTTCTGAGTGAATCGCTCCCACTTTGGCTCCAAGTGCAGAGTTTCCTTTGGTCCAGAGTAGAGCTCAGAGAGTTGGGTTTCTGCAGAGCTATCCATATTATTTAAAGCAGAGCCTGGCAGGATGTTCGTCTTCATAATCCTCCTGACATCACAGATCCTTTTGGAGGACACTACACATATTGGCCTGGCTTCAGGCTTGTGGGGAGGTCCAGTTTCACCGGGACACAATCCACGCAATTAAAAAGAAATGAGCAAATAAAATCAATGAGGATCACTTTCAGTGTGGTGTCACAGGACTCAACAGAGGAAAACATGAGCTTAGATCTTAATTAGGAGAAGTAATGCGTACACAGGCGAAGCCCGGCGTGCGCAATAAGGGAATTCATTTGTACAAATGGCCGCTAATGTGGAAGTGAAGGAGGTCATTACTCCTATTTTATCCATAACATATTCAATTACACCCTCAGTAACACTGCAGCCTCTCATCATTCAACAGACACTGTGTGAATCCAAAGAGTCAGACTTTAGTGTCCTCATGAGGAAACCAACATTTGTACTGATGTAAAAGACTGACTAAGAGAAGAAGCCGCCCTGTGTTTCATCTTTTAAAGACAGAGGATTGAACTCGGTGCAATGAACCCTCTGAGACGAGCCTAACAGTCTAAACATGATGAATATGTTTTCTGTTGTGGCACTTTGCTTTTGTGCATTAGACATTTTAATCAAGGTTAAGATGTGTACAGTATTACCCACGGGACCCACCTTTAACCCTAAAGGTGCGTTCTCCATATGACCTGGGGGATTAGGGCCAGTGCATTTTTATTTTTATTGTGCTGATTTATGCACACTGCTCACTAATTACTCACTAGAGGCTTTGTCAAGGCAAACGCATTCCCACTGCTTATAGTACCTTATACTTTATGCATGACAAATAAACTTGAACTTAAAGTTTTTCTTGTTACCAAGACCAAGGCGAGGAACAGACTCACACAGAAAAGTCAAAGTCCGTGTCTTTATTACAAGTTTTGAGGTTTGCTGCTTTTATTAAAAGAACAAAAACTTAAGCCCAAACAATCCCAAAAGTTCTGTTCCTGTCCGTTTCTTTGGAGGTGCTTTCTTTGTACTCCACCTCGGACACTACAGCGTCCGTCCTTCTTTTTGTCCCTCTCTAAGGATATTTTAACAAGGTACATGGAAGAAAAATGATAATGATGTGTCTGTCATGGAGCTCTGGTAGGTAAATTTGTCACAATGGCACAAGACTGATGCTGTGGTATCCTCTGGTACTGGACCATGAATACATCTCCCCATGTATATACACACACACTTACACACACACGCATACACACACCCCTCACACCCACACACACACACACTCACACACACACGCACACAAATACACACACTCACAGAAACACACACACATATATGGACGTAGGTCATGAAAACACTAGTCTTTGATATTAACCACACCTCCTCTGGCGGTGCTTCATTTTTCACTCACTCCGGTGTTTTTCTCAGAGTGCTCTTGTCATCACCGTCACCTTTCCCCACTGCAAACTCCTCATCCCCGAGTGTCTTTTTAAAATGGATGACATGTATCGCACTATTATTCTTCACACCTTAGTAGTAATATACAGGCTACACCCTAGGACAAGGTCACAGCTGTTTCCAATGGCAAAGGCATAAACACGTTTGTTCCAAGCTCACATCCATCGGAGTCTCTTAATACAGTTGCTTGTTGTATTGAAGTGACTGGCAGCGATCAATTACATGGATTCACAGCGTCCTGGGAGTCGTGTATGTCTTGGTGGTGCGTTTAAATGCACGCAGAGGGTTGTAAATTTTACCGCTGCTGTTATTGTCCCACATCAGATGGCACTTTAATAGGCCCTGCATTCATTTACACAGCTTCATTTACTCATGTGTCTAGAAGTCTGGCAAAAATAATCACATTTTGGTTGAAAACAGAAAATATTAAAGGTGCACGTATTGATTAAACTGGTCTATTACTACTCCTATTACTATTACTACTCCTACTACTATTACTACTCCTGCTACTATTAGCTATGTTTTGACAATGAAAGAATAAAAAGCTGTAAATAAATAAATGCAAGACAGACACAAGTATGGGGTTGACCCTCCACATATTAGTAGCATCTTTACATTTATTTTTATTTGTCATGAGTGAAACCATCACCACATCATTGAATCTATAGTTCCAGTCCACAAACGCATAATTCCTGACAACAATAGCAATAAAATGGGATGGAATTTTATAATACATTTATGCATGTAAAAAGGGCATTACAGTTATATACTTTTTTTTCTATGTCGCTTCTTAAAAAAAATTACTGGAATTATTTGATTAAATGCTCAAGTTGCTCTACCTGATATTGTTTCATGTCATTTAGTAAAACTTGAATAAGCAGTGAATAAGCAACTTCTGTTTTTCACATTCTTAAAACTTAAGAGATTCTTAACAGGTACCGCTATTTTAACACTTAGAAAGTATATACCTTGTAAATAATGTAGGTGTAATGTATGGTGCTTTTTAAAACTGTAATTACAAAAGCAAACATTGCAAGCAACACTGAATCAAACTTTTTGACCAAATGAAAATATGTCTTTGTGTTTATTTAAAAGCACAAGATAAACTGTTTGTTGTGCATAAAGTTTAAAAGCACTGGCTGCTGTGGTTTTATCAATCCATGTTATTGATAGTGACATTTAGACGTGTGCACTTTCTATAGGTAAATGCGGCGGTGTCTTCTTCCCTATTAAAACCGGCCTGTATAATAACCCTGTGTAATCAGAATGCATTCGGGGGTGACAATGACAGACTGTGTGGGGGGTGGATCCATACACCTCCACACTGCACAGATGCTCAGATGCTCGGCAGCAGGACCACTGACCTGTGCTGCATTAAGAAGTTGTTTCTGAAATGCAAATCGATTTCCTCACAAGCTGCATGGCAAAGCTCAAGCTAATCGAACCTCTTGAGTCATGCACGAGACACGGGCGTCGAAATGTAGGGATTTTAGAGATTAAAATAAACATGCCACGGGTTCTTTCTTTATAATCGCAAAATACAACAGAACATTCCTCCAAAAGTCTACATAATGTGTTGGCTAATTTGCTTGATTAATGTTGCCCTGGAAGCTATAGCAACATCATTTGAGCCTACTTTTTGCACGTATTTTCAGAGGTAAAAATGGAATTTTAAAATGGAATTTCACCTCATCACCTCATCACCTACTTCCCCAAGGAAATAGTGCCTGTGAAATCTTCTACACAAAGCATGGATAGAGACAGCTTTAACTTGATGCTATTTTCTGATGTATGCTGTGTTATACAGTAGAACAGGACCAAACCAGTTCTATATCAGGACTAAACTAGGATCAAGTGAGGGCCAACCCAGCACCAAACCAATACTCAGAAAAAACAACTCAGCAACCTTTCTAGCTCTTCATCTCTAGGCATGATCTAGGAATGAGTCACACAAGAAAATGAGGTTTTCCAAAACACATGATTCAAAACCTTTTGCAAACCACATCATAAGCATCATAAATCTTAATAGTCACCAGGCATTTCAAATGAATGAACTTCAGGTGGTAAAAAATAAACATCCCATGGGTTCATCATTTCTAATTGCAAACCCCACATCATCACATTTCTCCTAAAGTCAAAACAAGTCTGAACCAAAAGCGAAAATTAAAAACCAGCTTTGTGTGTACCTCGGGGGTGTATGTGCTGTACCGGATTCCACATCCTTCTCCCCAAAAACAGCACGTCCCTTCACTGTCAGCCTCGCTCCCTCAGTGCCCACAGATTTGGCTCTTCACGACTGAACAAGACACTGACTTTTTAACACTTGTCATAAGCTGCCAGACATCTCATTCAGAGCACAGGGACCGGAGGGGATGTGAGACCGGAGCATTACGTCAACTCTCCTGCAGGATTCTCACTCGACTGGAAGAAACCGGGCATCTGACACGCGCCATCAGGGAGGAGTCTTTAAACATGTAGCGTGGATTAAAAGAAGAGGGGGTTTGGAATCCGTTTCAAGCGCTGGTATATTTAGAAAAGGAAAAATCTCAGGTTCTCACTTAGTTACAAAACAGTTAAACAGTTTATTGTAAGTGGGCAGGAAGCATTAAAAACACAGCGATGCGTGTCGAGCTTACGCCTTCTTCGGGGCACGATCACGCCTGATATTTTTCTTTTTCTCAATAAACGACACCCTTTTTCATGAGCCCTCTTACTCACATGGGCACCGGCAGCTCCTCTCTGCTCTTTTTGAATATTTGCTGGTATATTTACTTGAATAGACTTTACTGTTCCCCCAACATCTATCTTTTTTTGTTAGAGGTGCATTGCGTAACTTTTCTGGTAGGGTCCACCACATACTTGTTTTCCAGAATATTGCATAAAACTGAAATAAAATCTAGTCTAGTCTTTTATTATTTTTATTGCTCAAAAGTGCCTCAGAAACATGCATTCTTACTGTGAGCAAGCTACTTTGGCCTGGTTGTGCCACCTGCTTGTTTCCATGGAGATAGATAAAAGTTAATGCCATACTGTGGAACTTTCTTGGCAAAGCAATGACATCGCCTAAAACAGAGGTCCCCAACCCCCGGGCTGGGTCATTTGGTATCGGGCTGCATAGAAAGAATAAATAACTTACATTAATTCCGTTTTATTTATTTCTGAATCTGAAAGATATTTGAAAAATGACCCGATTCTCTGTTACATCCGTCTATGTCGCTCTTGACGCAGGACAAGGCGCTCTTCTCGGTCACCGCTAAAATGAAACCCAGGAGCAGCAAAATGAGTAAAAAACAAATGTCTTTGGAAAGTTTCTTAGCAAAGGGGAAAAGGCCGAGCCAGGAGACCGAAGAGGAGCCTACGACTTCCAAGAAATAGAAAGCTACATTTAATAGACAATATCAGGAGTTCTACTTAAAAAGGGATTTATCCCAACAGGAGATTCCCACACACCGAGCTGCTCTGCATAATATGCGGCGACCGGCTCTCGAATGAGGCAATGAAGCCCTTCACCACTTGGAATGCAGGTCATATCATATTATTTTGTTGTATTTATCCACCACACCTTAAACGCCGGTCCATGAAAATATTGTCTGACATTAAACCGCTCCGTGGGGCAAAAAAGGTTGGGGACCGCTGGCCTAAAAGACAACCGGACCCTCTGCCATTTAAGTTACATAGTGCGCTTATATGAAAAAGTGAGAGGACATTCTTTTGTTAGGGAAATGTAGTATTTAAGGGAGTGTTAGATTTTACATTGCCTACAAATAGAAACTAGCAAAACAACTAACAACTTTGCTAATTATATTTTTAATAGTTTTATAAAATATATTTTGTTCAAAGTACACTATGTAATTTCCCTGTTGGAACGGTTGCCACTTATTTATCCTTGTGGAAAAGTTGTTGCTTTGCCTGAAAAGTTTCACAGTACAGCATCAAAACATATCTATCTTGTCTTTATTCAAATACGTGTGTTTTTATTGCTAAAAATACCATGAAAACCACAACTTTTTACTGTTCTGCTGTTGCTGTTCTGCAGAGCTGCTGGTGGTATTAAACTTAATGCTATATGGTGGCTCCTTCTAAAAAATTATAATATTGTTTTACATGTTATACTTTTAGTCCTGGAGTAAAATCAATGTGGAAAACAATAAATTTGGTCAATGACAATAACAAAAAGGAAACTCAAAACGTTGCATATAACAGGACAATGAACTCCATGAACAGAATGACAGTTACCGCGCAGCTCATTAAATGTACAACTATAAGAATAAGAATGAGGTAGAAACAAAATAAAGCATTGTCTCTGGCAGATCTAGAGGGGGTGCTGTCTCCGGACCTTCCCAGTATGCCTGTAATAAGAGGGCTTATGGACACAGCTACCTCCAGCCCCACTGAAGGGCCATATTACTCACAAAGCCCAGCTGGAAATGCTATAGAAAATGTGTTTGCAGAGAATCTCCTCTCCTTTATCAATCCCAAACAGCAGGGACCAGAGCTTTAAGCACCATGCCAGGTCTCTAGCTATAGCAAACATTTCAGACCGTGAAAAGAAAAACAGGCAATGGTTGCACAAATAAGATTTAGAGTTTTGTCTCAGTAAATCCTTTAGAGCTGAATGTAACACAAACCGTCCCCACTGAGCATATTCCAGGAGTTGAGGAATGACACAGGACAGACAATCACCATGGATGTGCAGAAGGACATGCAAAGACGGTGCACGAGTGAGGGGAGGGGCCTTCACACTTAGACTGCCTTGTTTAGTGAGAACAAATGCTCGAATAGGCGTGAATGCAATTTTCAGCACCATGGACAGCTACAGGCAAATTGGCTGAGTCTCCCTGTGAACATACACTGGCTCTTTCTGCGACTTGTGTCTGCATATACTGGTATTAAGAGATATTTGTTTAATACGAGGCGCTGGTTAAATGCCACATATTACACTATTTTCTGATCTACCATATATAATGTTGTATAATGTATAATGTTTCCTTGTCGCAAACATACCTGGGGTTGTGTTTCGGTCACACATGTTTAATGCACAAACTCTGCAGATTTGGACTGCGTTCCCTTATTAAACAGAAAATACAGAAATACAGGAAGTGCTCCACTGTGTTTTTAAACTCTACACACCTTCACTAGAATAATTTTCAACCCTAGAATTGCAATTATTAGATGTTAACTTGAAAACTATCGCTTCATGACATCAAAAGGTGGAGGAAAGCCTTTTGAGATTTGGAGATGTAGACAGACTAATAATACGGGGTTAGTCAGACATGTGTGAATGAAATAAAACACAACTCCAGGTATGTTTTTGATGAGGACAGAACATAATAACATAGATCAGAAAATAGTGTCACATGAGCCCTTTAACTAAATATTTGTAAATGCTTTAGAAAGGCTCATTAAAATGACTTTAAGTGGGAATAAAATTGACTCTGCAAACTAAACTAAAAAATGTGAACAAACCCACATCATAATTGCTGTTCTCACCTATGAAGAGGTTCCACTCTGCGTCGAGGTCGGCCTGGTTGGCGAGACAGCCTCTCATCACGTTCTGACAGTAGTTATGGCAGGGCTTGAGTCCGGGCATGCCGCGGCAGTACGGACAATACAGCATCTTTGTCAATGCCTTCACACAAGCGGGCGCCACATTTACCTGTGGAAATAGGACACACAATTCCACCATTATGCCCAGAAAATAAAAGAAAGCACACACAAAAACGCTTTCACAAATTTCTGAGGACATCAAACAATCTGCGTTTCCATGGTAGCACCCTCCTACAGCACAGAGGTAAGGAGAAGGTAATTCCCACTGTGGAGAGCCAGATGTCATTGGACTTTTTTAGTAGATCACTTGCTCTGAAGCCAAGTGCATAAAAACTGCATGAGAAAATGGTGCTTTAAGAGTCTGTGTCTTTGTGCGATGCTGCTGTAGTTTTGTGGTGCATTCAGGTCAAAATGGAGGAACTACAGTGACCGGATTCTCACCCGTGGTTTGCCTCTGAGGTACAAAGACAAAATCTGAAATCAATCCAATATGAACTGAGTTTGAAACATGACCAAGGGATCTAGAAACCCTGTATATGCACTTTAAGGAGGCTGCTGTTGGACTCTATTAAAACAAATGTAATGACCAAGACTAGCTCAAGATCTGGAGGTGAGTCTCTGGACAGAGGTTGGCCCAGCGCTATTGAACGATGGGTCAAATGCAGAGGACAGATTTCCCTATTGGACAATTATAAGTCTACCTTAAAGGTCCAATCTCACATTAATTGAGTCTTGTGAGCTTTAAGCCATGTTAAAATGTTATTTTTTCATCTAAAACCTACCTGGTGTTATGTTTTGTTCCTTTCACACATGACTGTGTAACCTTTTATTATTAGTCTGTCAACATCTCCAAAGCACAAAATGCTCTGTTCCACCTTGTGTCATGAAGTAGTTGTTTCTCACGACTTTTGATTTGTAGTTCATCAAATTATTTTAGTGAGGGTGTGAGGAGTTTAAAACACAGTGGATCACAGTTTCCAGGACTCAATGGAGAGTTAAACTTCTCCCCCTTCCTTTAATAATCACTAACTTGAATTATGTAACCAATTCCTTTTGTACATCTTTTTTACATATTTGTCTTTATGAAATAGTTTGATTAGGCCTCTAATATATTCTACAAATTATATATATATGTGGTACCTGTAGCACTTTTGTATTTTATATATTTTTTAAACTACGTAGCTCTTTGTTTCTTGGTTGTGTGAAATTTTACTATTGATAACTTGTATCTTTTATTATATTTTATCTTAAACAGCTTGTTATTTAAATCTGTTCAGCCTACATGTCCCATCATGCACCAGGGGACTGTGGGCGAGCTCACTGGGAACATGTGACCTCCACCTATTACTTTAAATCCACACAGTGAGAGGCATCTGGAGTTTGCCCTGATGAAGGCCGGAGGCCGAAACGCGTAGGCGGGATTTTAATTCTATTTGCCATGGACTATTAAAGGCTTTTAATCATTTTGGACTTTTTGAGTGCCTCAGTTTTTTCAACTTTGTATCTGAGACTGGTCCCTACACTGAAGAGCACCAAAAGGACAATCTTGCACAATCTCTACATATCCTAGTAGCACTCCTGCTCCCTAAAGTTTTACAGTGGATCACTTCCTGTATAACTACATGACATCATAAGTATGTTTATGTCTTATAATCTTTGCTGCCATTTGGAAATTACATGAGTGTCTATCAGCTCAGAGAGGATATCTTGTAAATGTAATTATTGCACAGTTTTCTTCTGCCTTTCTTCATAATGCACCTGATCTCATCAACATTCAATCAATCAAACTTTATTTATAAAGCTCTTTACAACACTCAAGGTGACCAAAGTGCTTTCTAATAAAAGCAACACAATATAAAACATTCAAAGCACTAAACAATGAAATAAAACAAATTGTACAAAGTGTCACTGCATTCCTAAGTGTTAAAAGCCTGTTAAGAGTGTAGTGCTTTTAGCCTGGATGTAAACAGGCTAAAGTCTCTGATAATGTGCAAATCAGGGGGCAGTTTGTTCCAGAATCTGGGGCCAGTGACAGAAAACGTCCGATCACCGCAGTATTTGAGCCTGACTCTGGGGACTTCTAGCAAGAGTTGGTTGATTGACCTTAATGCTTTATTTGAATTGTGGACACAAAGGAGTTCAGTCAAATCGGAAGGAGAAAAGACTGTTAAAGACTTTAAAAACAAACAATACCATTTTAAAATCAACACTAAAAGAAGCTGGAAGCCAATGAAGAGATAAAAGGACTGGGGTGATGTGCTGCAGTGTTCTGCATGTGCTGAAGGTGACTGAGCGTGGCCTGGGACACACTGACACCACTTTTGTCTGGACAAAGAAGTAAATAAATCTGCAGGTTGTCTGCATAACAATGAAAAACCTAGCCTGTGCCTCACAATAATTGACCCCAGCGGCAACATGTGCAATGAAAATAACAAGGGCTCCAGAATAGAGCCCTGGGGCACTCCACAGAGCAGGGAGGCAAATGGAAAAAACAGGTCACCAAACCTGACAGAAAACATTCTATTTGTCAGATACAACATCTCTCTGGCATCTCTCTGTCTGAAGCTCTGTTAGACTGTAATCTTTACTTTACCACAATCTGACCTTAAAAAGTTGGTGTGTGTGGGGGGGGTGGAACTACAACAAATGTGTTTATTTAAACAAGGCTCTCACACATACAATTACAGTCAAAAACTAGATAGCATTAGTTTTTCAATTTGTCACTCTCTCCTTCTTAGTTGAACTGCTCACGAAAAATAGTTGTTTAAATCTATTGTGTATTTTTATTTTTTATTTTTTTTTCAGTTTCAAATTTTGTTTTAAACTGTTTGACAATATTTTCTAATGTGTACATTGTGTTTCCATGGTAACTCCTAAACATTCCACCATAGAAACACATAGAGGCCACCCCCACCATGATGCCACTGCAGAGTATCAATAGAAATCAGACATTTATTGTGTAGACCTTTTTGAATGAATGTATCAACCTGCTATTAGGCGGCTCTGCCCCATTAGACACACATTTGCTCCACAGACAAACAGAGCCGAGGCCTCAGATACAAAACACCCACAAAGAGACAAATGCTGCACAACATGTGGAGAAGAAACACCATCAGACAAAGTGAAAAAGAGCAGCTGCCAACAACCTGATCCTAACACAGGGTTACAAACTGTACAAAGATCAGAAATGTTCTTGAATGACCTGTCAAGTGTCAACATAACAGCGGAGCACGGATCCAATTAAATAGGTGTTACTTACAACTTTAAACAGTGTGACAAAATTGTGACAAAAAGAGCAAAAGTGAAAGAAATATGGTGAAAATAGATGTTATGTGAAATATGAGAGTTAAAAATAATACATTAAACTTTCTGTGACCTCCTGCTGGAAGTGTTCTGCTTGTAGTTACTATGGTGGCACAAAGAACACAATAGCAAACCAAAAAAGTTAGAAATCCGTCTGAACACTCAAGAAAAAAATACAAAATGGATTTAAATAACACATTTTAAGGATACTTTGATTAAGATGAACATTCATGGCCATGTTTAGGTGTTTAATTTTCAACATAAAGGTGAGAGTGACTAACGGAAAAACAGCGTGACAGTAATTTTATGTGTGAAAGACTTATTTAACAGCACAAATCAGCTCATCTGCTGTAGTTCCAGCTAAGTCAGCTCATTCAGGGCCGACTGCGTTGTCTAATTTAAATCAGAGAGCTTCAAATTGAGTAGTACCTCCAGTTAGCATCACACCCCCAGGGAATATCGACAACATCAGCTCAAAAGTATGAAGAAACTGACACATTTAGATTCTTGTCACTTCTTTTTTGATTGTTTTATGTTTAATACAATTGTACGACACTCTAAATCTAAAAAAAGTACCACCCAAAAACATCTTCCATTCACATATCAGAGGCACTGCTTTCGTGAAGTCTTTAGGCTTTAAGTCATCAGTGGTTTAAATGTAAATTAGACCTAATGGGTTCTTGAGTGCAGGTTGATTAGACAATCCCACACTATTTGGTGGTGCTGTTTACGGGCCTGTTTCACTGAGCCTTTGAGCCTCTGAGTCTGCTCCCATAACCTTTATATCCAGACTGGCAATTTAAGACAGACTTTTACCAGACACACACATAAATAAGGCTACAACAATGCACACTGCAACACGAAACCACTGCGTAACTGTGCCCACTTCACAGCACGTCAGTGTAGTGGGAATAATTTACCCATTTCATGATAAATATTAGCAGATTGTGGATTTTAGATACATTCCTCATTGGACTGATCACTGATTCAATGCAGGGATGCTAAAAATATTGAAAATCAGATAGTAATTGATAATAAAACTAATATCAAAACTAGATACTCATCTGAGCAAGAATTCATACTGTAAAAAAATACATTAAGGACAAATTTTTTACTTTTCTGAATAGTTTTAGTATGTTGAGAAGATAAAGAAAGTTATTATTGTTTTAAATATGAAAATTACATTCCAATACTGAAAAAATAGCCTTTTTATCTTCTTTTATATTCTGTGGTAGCGTAATCTGTATCAAGTGATGAGTACACTACACTATTTCAAAGTTACATGAAAATATTGCATGAAAACAGTAAAATGATGTTGCTCCAAACTAACAGACAAGATTTTTTTTGGAGAATTTGAAGCAAGCAAAGAGGTTATTGGTTAGATACTCGGGTCTGCAAATTTCATTTTTAAAAGCAGAGTCTGTGTGTTGTTTTGCTATTCTGACTCACTGTACTGGACTCTGGCTTCAGAAAACACAATAAAAATGAGTTAAATGGGGTTTTATTTGTTTAAAGCCTAAAATTTTGTCTCAAGTGGAGGTGGGTGTGAATGTTGCCTCTAGTAGTAAATGATGTCTCATGGTTTGTTTTGTACCTGAGCAAAGATCTAAAATCCAGTTTTGCGACGGGCTAAAACAAATTTGAGCTGGTGCACCACTGTTGTAACTGTTGTAAAATGAACAATGACAGCTTTTGAGTCCAAGGGAAAAAATATCTTGTAACCATCAGTCAGATTTTTCCATTTAAAACCATGTGATTTTTCACTTCACAATACATGCTTCGTTTTCATCAGAATATTGAATAATTGAAGAAAAAATGTGGGATTAATCAGTTTCTCTCCATTTAATTAAAGCTGGCCTAGTTTTATGACAGCTTATTAAAGATACATGGTGAAAACAGGGATTTTTTAAAACTATAGTCACAGCCTTTCAGCGCAGTGACCAATATATTTCATCGTCTCCACAGGAAAAGTTAGAATCTGCCCCTGAGCTTCGTGAGCCAGTGGAACATTTGCATTAAAATGGCTCCCTCTCCTCTGCAATTATTCTACAGCAGTTCTTCCTGTAGCTGATACTGTGCCCAGCAGTGGCCCTGGATGAAAGATAATCTGATAATCTTGTTAGTGCTTATTTAGAGCTGAGTGCAGGGAATATTTCACAGTAAGATCACGCCTTAGTGGGCCTCAGATCTACGCTCAGATTAACATGGATCCACTCATCTCAGCTTTAAGTGTCACAAACGCACTGCGTCTGTTTGTGAGCAACCTGAGAAATATAAAAAAGAGCTTGTATAAAAGGGATTAAAAGGTGTAATATGTAACTTTTGGGTTGGGGGCTTGACCTGCTTATTTTGATGGGTATGTCATTGCTCTGCCTGGAATGTTCCACAGTGTGACATTAAACAGCTCTACCTTATATTTATTCAATTACAGGTGGTTTTATAGTTCAAAATTACCTAGAAAAACAGACACTGACTGTGCCCGGGGTGGCCTCTCCTCAGATCTGACCTGTAACTTGGTCTGTTTTGGTCTAAGTAAAGATAAGCACAAGTCCAGAGAAAATGGAACTTAAAGATGCACTGTGTAACTTTTCTGGTGCAGTTGTTTCTCCATAGAGATGTGGTTGCAGTGCCTGAAATGTTACATGTATTCCACTTGCGTTTCTTTAATGTGTATTGTTCAGATATACCTTAAGTCTACACTGTGAGCAGGGTCATAAAGCGCGTAATGACGTGTGATATACTGATGAAGACAATGTAGATGATAAATGATAATGCTGAAAATAATTTATGCCACTGACACTGCAACCCTAAAGCAAAATGACCCCCCAAAATAATTCTAAATCTACAATATTGTTAAAATGAAGACAGAATGAAACACTTTTGCATCTGTAATGAGTCACGGAATTGATATAGATTTTAGACTTTATATATACGTAATTTTACAGCTTAAATCTTATTGTAAAATAAAAAAGACCAACAATTTCCAGTACTGCAAAGAAACTGAACACCCAATTAATATTTGAACCTAAAAAACTCTTGTTCCAGCTTCCAGCAGGCCTAAGGCTCGCCTCCTCTGACCTGTAACTTAGTGGTGTCACCTGCTTGTCTCAAAGGAGACTGATGTTTAATGCCAAACGGTGAAACATTCTTGGCAATTATTATCCCCACGGGGGTAAAAAGGAGGCAAACTGTGGAGAAAAGTTCCATGTGGTGAAACTTTAAATGACTTGTATGGTGTTGTTATTGGGTTATTGTTTGCACTTGTAGAATCATGAGCATTGTGTTGTGATCAGAGTCCATTCTGTGGGCTGTACAAACATGTGCCTGTATGGCAATGTGTATTTAAACAGTACACATCATGTAATGACATTCATTATCCACAAATAACAACGCACTGGGCGTCTGTGCACACTTCCGTTCTGTGCAAATACTGAAGGTCACAGAAGTGCAGTGTGAATGAGAGTTTAGAATCAGAGTGCATGATGACAGAGGCAGGAGAAGGATGTGTGAGCTGTTAGAAAAATGTCATACAGACTTTTCCATAGACATAGAAAATACATAGACTTTATCTGATGCACTGCAGCTCAATAGCTTCCCTCTCATCTGCCGGACTGCGCCTATTCAGCCAAATATTTTTTCATCAACTAATTACTTTCTCAGGATTATAAGGATTTATATGGGCCGCAGCAGAAAGAGAAAGCCTGGAGTGAGTTAGCTGGAATGGATGCACAATCTTGAAATACACTTTACTAGTACTTCTCTGCAGTAACTTTTGAATGTCTTTAGTCCACTACAGCCACACTCATCTGCATTCTACTGTCTAAAAGGCCCACATTACACTATTTTATGATCTATCTTATAAATCTTATCCTGATCAAAAACATATATGAAGCTCTTTTGTGTCATTCACACGTGTTTAACACACAAATCCTGCACATTCAGGCACTTCCCTCATATAAAAAAATACTAAATGTCATGTGGTAATACAGGAAATGTTTAATTTAACCTTCACTAGAACCATTTGGATAATCCAGCCCTAGAATTACCCGTCTCTACTTAACAAAAGGTGTAGACAGACTAGCAATAAAGGGATACACAAATGTGTGAATGAAACAAAATACAACTTCAGGTATGTTTTTGGTAAGATAATTGCATTATAACAGGACTAAAAGCTCCTAAGAATCCATTTTGTGTAATGTAGGACATTTAAATAATGTTATTGTGCACTGAATAGTGCAGAAACATCAACACGCCTAAAAAACCAGGGAAACCATATGACACATACGTTATGAATAGAACATTTTCATTAGACAGATTTGGGCCATATTGGCTGTAATGATGGCTAACATGAGACAACAGTAGCGTGGTCCCCTTGTATGCGATAGGGTGTTGTAGTGCACATATGGCCTGCTCCTTCAGGACACACACACGGGACACGCACAGATGACTGAAAATTGCTTTGTGCCACCAGGTAATGAAGTGGTGAGAAATGACAGTGACTTTGTGCGCAATACCAAGGCCAATCAACAGGGGCACTAGAGGGACAAAAAGTGCCTCCATGACTCTTTAATAATTCTTTTGACAAGTTGAGATGCTGTGAGCTGATTGGACAAGGGTGTAAGACTATATTAGTGCCCCAGAGTCCCCACGCAATTCTACTGCCATTAGTGTGAATAGTAATATGAGTAATCCTTCACAGGGCAAATCAGAGCGCCATCTGCTCCCAAAGACTGGCATGTGCTTCAGGGCAGATGCAAAGAACTTGGACCAGCAAAAAAGAGAAAAAACTCACTAAAAACTCACTCCCATCTTTATCAAAAGCATCTTAAAAACATGTTAATATTTGAAGAGTTCAATAGCAAAAACAGATATCCATGTTTAGCCAACTTTTTTTTTTCCTTTTGTTACCATCGTCTACATAGCATTATCAATCCCAATAATGTACAGTGGATTTTATCAAGAGAGGATGGAATAATAATTTGTAAGAAGCAAAACTGATTTGTTTCTGGAACTATTACTATACTAAGTACTACAAGCCTCTGATGACTTTTTCAAATGTTGCTTATCTGTTTTGTTGCAAACACACTCTTCATTTCTTGCTATACTATCTGAATGTTCAAATACTCTTACATTCACTGCCAACTGTAGCTCCTATTCTTGGGACTAGAGTATTTCGGTGGGGTTCATTATCTCCTGCAGAGTGGCCATGCTAACAGGGCTCTCACCTCTGCAGCACAAGGGAGAAAGGGAGTCACCAATTCACCTGCACTCCACAGTAAAACACCCTATAGCCTGTATATGTGGAATCCATTGTGAACTTCTCCAATATGTGTGCTGTCTATGTAATGGGCTGGAACAGGGGTTTTTGATGTATAAAAATAATATATAAATGCTGCACTTTCAAAATGAACATTGCTGGTTTGAATAAATAAAGTGCACAGTGCAACAATCTCACTGTGGTTGCAGCTTCTTGGTCGTTTTTACACTTGCTGGATACTCAGTAACATTACATATTACAAAAAACAACATTTTAATAAAACTGTGCTTCCCTGAATAGGTTTCAGACGCTTTAACACATACTTGAGTAATACATTTTGCATGTAACAATACCCAAATGTTTTAGCTACTCTTCCAACTGTGAGTAAGTGAAAATGTGACAAAAACTTTATGTTGACATTTTTAAACAATTTGAGCATTTGCATTTCCTGCACCACTCCCTTAGACACAATTTATTTATTTTAGTTTTTTTAGTGGTTTATTCTTTGAAAATACAATACCAGATTTTGTGCATCAGAAGGCTTTGTTTTTTCAGTTACTTTAAGGGTGCATTGTGTCACTTTTTAGGGGAGGATCTGCCATCTGCTTGTCTACATGGATAATATGTTATAGCTTTCTCAAGAATGTTCCACAGCAGAGATTAAGCCATGTATCTCCGGGGAGACGACTACGGGCACATCAAAAGTCAGATCTGTGGAGAGGCAACTGTATTAAAAATAAAAAAAAAAATAACAAATTTAATTTGAATTTGAATGCTTTTGTTTGCCCGGCCAAACGTCCTATCATTATTGTGGGTAGAACAAGCAGCAAACAACATAGAACTGAAGAAATAAATCAGATCTAGGTAAGAGTAACTGTGATTCTGATTTATATTTTTAAATATAAATCAGTTAAAGGTATATTGAAAAATAGAGCAATACACCTTTGAGAGTTCGTCACCTGATATCTTCATAGAGATGTTATATATATATATTTTGTGTGTGTGTGTGTGTGTGTGTGTGTGTGTGTGTGTGTGTGTGTGTGTGTGTGTGTGTGTGCGCGCGTGCGTGCGTGCGTGTGTGTGTGTGTAGAGAGAGAGAGAGAGAGAGTAATATAGTCATTTCGAGCAGTAGGAGCACATGTAATAAATGTTTCATAGTTTAAATGTCACATCATGGAACATTAGCACAAAAACAAAGCAATAACATCTCTATGAAGATATCAGGTGACGAACTCTCCAAGGTGTATTGCGCTATTTTTCAATACACTTTAACTGATTTATATTTAAAAATATAAATCAGAATCACAGTTACTCTTCCCTAGATCTGATTTATTTCTTGAGTTCTATGTTGTTTGCTGCTTGTTCTCCCCACAATACCGATAGGACATTTGGCCGGGCAAACAAAAGCATTCAAATTCACGGCGGGGTTCTGGCGGTCCGCATCAGTGCCTCTCTCCTGCATGAAGGTGATCTTAACCAGTTGTGTTAGTTCTCTAAACATAGTCACACCTTAATCACAAGGGTGTCAAGGCAGAAAATGCTTATATGGGTCAGTGGTGAAGGTGTGGCTGTATGCACGCTCTATATTCACACATGTCCTTACACTATATTCAGTGTCACTTGTCACAATGATGCATAGGATGGACAGCGGAAAATACACAAGAATTACTCATATTTTCCATGCAAAGTTACAGATGCACAGTGTAACTTTTAAGGAAGTGGGTCCGCTATTTGCACGGAGATGTTATTTCTTTGCCTGAAATGGAGAGTGCAGAGTATGTCCTGTCTAAAATCTTCTTTGTTTCTTGTGTCTTTTATACAAAATAATAAAAAATATATTCTATTCTTCTATTACAGCACTATTAACTGATAGCCGCACATCTTTTTCAAGTGTTCTAAAGCTTAAAAATACTTTAAAACATGAATTGCTATCTTATTCATAGCAATTTCCATCATGATTACCAAGTTTATCAAGTTTATCGAGGCAAAACAGTGATATTTTCATATAAACTAGCACCTGAAGGGCCTAGAAAAGTGACATACACAGTCCTCCTTTAAGCCTAAACATATCATTTTTTAGTCCGTCAATCATCACCAGCACCAAAAGAATAAATTGTTATATTTTTCAGTGTTTTGCTTCACATGCAATTTGTGTGGCTGTGAACTTTGTGGTCTAGCAGCACATCGCAATGAGCCATTCTCACATTTCTGGCAGTATAAAAATAACTCCAATGGTTCTCTTGCATCAATTGCTAATGTCGGGAAAAATCATGCATAATTTTGTGTCTAATAAAAAGGGGTTGATAACACAAA
>KN504018.1:1553-29955 GCA_000787155.1 Scartelaos histophorus | reverse complement strand
GAAACCTCAGGGAGAACCACAGTGAAACAATAACATTTTACCTTTAGTTCAGCAGTGAGTTGTAATTCCAGAGATGAATTATCAAATGATTCTTGTGAGGGTAATTAAAAACATGGAGCATTCCTGTATTACCACATGACCTCACAAGGTGGGAGGTGGAGTGTTTTGCATTTAAGATAAGAACTCAGCCTAAATATGCAGGGTTTGTGTGACTGAAACAAAGCACAACTCCATGTTCTGTATGTTTTTGATGAGGAAACAACATTATAACAAAGACAAGAAAATAGCATAATATGAGCTCTTTAAAGGAATCCAAAAACAAACTCTCAAATTCTGCTAATTCCTTTTTAGTTACGTTATCAGGGATGTCACAGGCCTGTTATGTTTTCTACGTTCAGATAATTGTGCCATTTCTCACTGTGCGCTCCTAAACCAGGAAGTGTTGCTGTGGGTGCAGTCCTACCTCCAGGCTGGCGATAGCGGAGGTGGCGAGGCGTGGAGGGGGATCGGCATGGCGACATATCTCCCGCTTCACTGCTCTGGGGGGACTCGGGAAGGATTTTCTCCAATGACACAGACTCCAGCACCGCTAAAGCACAAATCAGGGACATGAGGGATCATAATAAGGCTGCTGATCTCTCCTGGTGCTAAACCCACTGCATTCACACTCCTTTCCTGGTTTGGTCTTGGTTTTAGCCCAGTTTAAGTGTCCTATATTATGCAATAAAAGACTCTTGGGAGTGTTAAGACTTATTAGAATGTTGTTACCTCCTCAAAAACATACCTGGAGATCTGTTTTGTTTCATTAATTTCATTATTGTTTGAGTAACCCTTTATTAGTCTGTCTACATCTCCAAAGCTCAAAATGCTCTGTTCAAACTTGATGCCATTGTAATCTCAAAATGCTCTGTTCAAACTTGATGCCATTGTAATCTAAAAGTTAACAGCTCCTTTTTACCTTTAGTTCAGTAACATATAGAAAAATCCCGCACACCGTATTACTTGCAAATTGTGAAGATTTTCGGCACTAGGCCTTCATCAGACAAGCCTATTTGTCTGATGAAGGCCTAGTGCCGAAACGTTGCATGTCCTAATAAATCTTCACAATTTGCAAGTAAAATGGTGTACAGGATTTTTCTATATGTTCTTGAGTTGCTCTCTCTCCTCCAATGCACCCGTTTTGAGGAATTGATGTGCGAAGTTCTCATCCTTATATACCTTTAGTTCAGTAGAAATAAGAATTCCAGAGCTGAAAATATCTAAATGATTCTAATAAACATGTATAGAGCACTTAACACATGAACACATGACATCACAAGGTGGAGTGTTTTCTGTTTGAGAAAAGAACTCTAAATATGTAGGATTTGTGTTCAACAAGTGTGAGTTAAACAAAACACAACTCCAAGTATCTTTGTAATGAGGAAACAGCATTCTTTATATTTATTCAATCTGCAGGGTAACACAATTACCCCCAAGCATGTTGTGGCATGGAGATATGTTTATTTAATTTACCTTCTAAATACGTGCCCATGGAATTGGCACCAATACTTCACTTTCTCAAGACTTAAATACACATTTTCACATTTTAAATATAACCAAGTCATTTTTGTTAGCAATTCAGACAGAAAGCTTAACATTGTGTTGCAGTAAAACACATGTCCATGGGTTTCAGAATGATAATAAATTAAGAGCTTTGTTATAGAAATTAATATTTTAAAACTAAATATTATATCTTGAACTGTGAGTTGAAACAAATTGATATCTGAAGGTAGAATAAACCACACCCAAACTACCGTGTTCTAAAAATCTATAAAAAAGCTGTCCTTAAGTGGGATGTAGAGGAGATTTGAGCATCTAATGTCACTACAGGGTTACTACAGGTAGACAGTTACCAAAGCACATATACTGCTGTTCTGTGTGTTTTCATAATGAAGGTTTAACACTGGCCCCGATGTGCAAACACTATAACTGCACAAACTCATCAGAGTGGACACAAGCACCAGTACAAGGGAGATAATGATGTCCTGTGAGGCTGTTCCTACTGAGAAAACTGCAGAAGTGGATCATATATCAGCTATAGGAAGCCTGTGATAGTGATAAAATAAGGCTTATACATTATAAATTGAATGTGTGTGTTGTCATTATAAACAACAATTTAAAGTTATATAAAAAGTTAACAAAGACATATCGTTCTTTTTTCTTGTATTTAGCAATTAACGGTCACGTATGTAGATTACTATCTTTAAGCTATAATTGCTTACAACTTGAGAATAGAAACAGATTAATTGACTTGATGTTCAAAAGTGCTAAACTAATTCTCTGCTACAGGCACCACTTCTTATTAGCAGCCTTTTACTGTAGCAAGCATTTTATTTATATGCCTGGATTTTTAATCTAATCACATGGAAATAAAATGCTGTGTGCGTGGATAGGGGGCAGGTGAAAAATGGCATATAATAAAGTAATAAAGGCTAAGTAATAAAACCTCAAATGCAGGACAATAATGGATAATTCAAACAAACATGGATTACTCAAAATACTACTTTGAGTAATGATGAGGGGTAAATTTGACAACTTCTTGGACAGTAAACTACAGTAAAACTATCTTACTTCTGCGAATGCTGCGGCGCAGTTTGCCACAGAAGGGGTCAGCTCTGGGCACGTCATCCCCCTCTGCACTGGGGCTGGTGCTCTGGTCTGGAGATGATGGGATGGGAGGGGCGTGGTCCTGGGGCAGCCTGCCGTTGCTATGTGGAGGGGAGGCGGGGTTGCCGTGAGGAGGGGAGGTGGAGGCCGGAGGGGGAGACACGGCGCTCAGGGTGGGAGTTTGGGGTGTGGGGGTCTGAGGAGTGCTGGCTGAGGTGGGGCTGCTGCCTGCAGACTGGGAGCTGTTGTGGTTCAGGTTGGGGTTGGACACGGGACTGGTCAGGTCCAGACCTCCCACCTTAGATGTGACCGGAGAGTGGAGGGACAGTTTACGCATCCGCACAGGGGACGAGGTGCGGGACTGGATGGACAGGGGGGGCGGGGAGGAGAACTTGCGACAAAGACGAGGAGATTTATCATTAATGTGGTCCCCACCTCTGTTGTTTTGACTGGTGGCAAAGAACAACTCCAAAGACCTGAAAAGGAAGGATGCACTGAAGTAATAATGGCTGTAAATAGAGCATTCCTGGAGATTCCTAGTCACACACAATTGTACATTTGGTGTATATAGGTCAGATCCCAATTGATTTACTTACTGACTATATTATCAGTGGATATGACAACCCCTACAACCTTATCCTAATGGACAAGCTAATATAATCTGAAGAGAGACTTCATTTATAATACTTTCAGTGGCATTTGAAAAATCCACAAATCAATATGAAATATTAAAGTGTAATCCCTTTATTACAGTTAAGATCCTAGTGAGATGCCGTGACTCATTGATGCATGTCCTCCATTCAACAATACAACTTATGTCAATATGCCACTGGTATTCTTTTGTAACTCTTATATGAGTAATCATGCAGAAGCCAGAGTTAAAATGATGCATTGACAGAACTATCTATTATAAAGTGGAAAAGAGGGAGAAGAGAACTGAAGGAGAGGCAGATGTGTTAAATATAGATTCCAGCATAAAGACTATTGATTAAGTAATGTCCTGTTGAGGAAGTATCAATGCCACCACAGGATCCTGGGTGAAGACATCTGAATACAAACCCTGTCTGTTATAACAATGCACACGCAAATGAAGCCATGCACAAAGGCCCAGAGGAAGAGGAGGAGGATGAAGAAAGAAACAGGCAGAGCGTGTTACTTTGACTGGTCGATGGTTATCTTCTTGATCCTGGTGCTGTAGTCGGGACAGATGGATGAGATGGACAGACGATCAAATGAGTGATACTGCGTCCTGTAGCTGTGGGCAACATGAGGGTGGACCGCAGACAAAAACAATTACTATGAATAACTCTTGATGTGGACATGCAAATACACTGAAGACATATGGTAGGTTATAGTTGAATAGTATGTATTATTTTATATAAGATATGATATATGATATATTTTATGCAGTTGCGGTTCCACTCTGCATTTGTATGAAATAAATAGAGGTCTATAAATCGATATCTAAAATATTATTATTATAGCAGCACTTAAGCAGACAATGTGGGGTAGGGTTATGTAAATTATTTTATGTGTCAAATTAATGAAACAGAAAATATTAAAAGCTAGTAGTCGTGGTCTAGGCTGGGACACCCATGTATAGGTTTCAGAATGAGAAAAATAGGACAATTGCCAAAGCAATTCACAATTTTAAACAAAATATTCTACCTCTGTGAAATGTCTTCAAAATGTCACCTGTAGCCACCTATGTTTGTGAGATCATTTCCTGACTAACAGTGTGCTGAAAGTCTCTCCCTACTCGACACCCATTCTACGCTGTTATATCCAATAAAACCAATAAAACATAACCTAAAATCTATTTTCTAAAATGGGGGACAAAGAGACGCTAATAAACAAACAACAGCTTATATCTCTCTAGAGACATCTGATGCCATATGAGGACACAGAAAATCACTTCATCTGTAAATATTGGTACTTGACAGAGCACTCATGAAGGAATGGATAAATAAACAGTATGAGCTGCATGGCTAAAACAACATTTACATGGAGATGCATTTAAGTTCTACTGGCTTCCAACGTAAATGGTTTAGCACCACTTCTGAGCAAAGGTTAGTCAGAACGAGGCACCTCCTCTGGATGTGAAAAACACTTGAGGTAATTTTAAACCTAAAGTGGAATGGAAATATGTCCTTTACCAGACACCTGTACATCTGTTCTACTCTGTTACATGCAAATTGTCTATGTCTATTTTGCATAACTGTTCCATACAATACGGGTGGAACAGGTGCAGATGACTAGCTCCTAGTTCCAGCTCAGACCAAGTTCTGCTGTGGTGTCCAAAACACATCATTCACATTTTCACATTGAGAGTGAAGTGCGGTGGAGAATGATTGTTGGTGGTCAGGACACCGATGGTGTGGACGGCAGCTTTACTGTGGCGACTATTGTAGCTGTGGCAACAACAGTAGCTCCCTATCTCCAAGTGTGGAGTGAATGAATAATGACTACAATGTGGCACTTTTTTAGTCAGTCATGAAGTAAAAGATGAGGTAACATGTTATTGCTGAGAGCATTCAGTTTAGCAGAATAAGGAGCAGCTCATAGACACGTCTCTCACTATTACATTAGTTATATTAGTGGTTGGTATATGACCTGATGGGGATGGAAGAGAAGGGTTTCTTGTAGATATCTGCGAGCTTGTCCATGACCACAGCGGCGGTGGTGAAGATCCTGTACGTGTGCAGGAAAGTGTTGAGGAAGTCGATAGAGAGGAAGCGCAAGTCTGTGAGCCGCTCCAGGAGGCGCTCCACACTGGCATAGCGGATCTGCGGGACCTTGCAGGAGTTGAGCGTCTTGCTGAAGCAAATGTCAACATCATCTTTATGGAGACGGACATCGGATCTAATAAATCATGTACACACATACAGACACAAGCAAGCATGGGTGACTGTTGGGCAAGAAAGTATAAGATTAATACAAAAATGAATAACCTCTCTAAAAAACATAATAAGCAAAAACACATCAAATACTCAATAAATCCAATGTTAAATAAATGTTGAACTTGTAAAAACCAATGTGAAATTAAAGTATGCTTAGCATGAATACACACACACTTACTTGATCATATGAGGCACAGTAACTTTGGAATTCTCTTCAAACACACTTGTCATCAAGCCATTACAACGAATGTTATCAATGCACTGGAGAGAGACAATGAGAGAGGAATTACCCCTGTGTTTGTTCAACTAACAACAGCTCATAGATTCCCTTGTTTACACTCTTTGGTTTGTGATTGTACATAATATTTAGTAACTAGCACATGTCAAAGTAAGTTTCATATAATGGTGCAGACCTTGTTTTTTTCTGTTAGTGCAACTGCATTATTTATTTATTAAGATGCAGTGTCCCTAGAGCTTACTCACAACGTTGTTTTTCAAACACCATGCCGTACATTTCTCTGTGGACTCTTTTTGTAGCTGGCTGCAGGTTGTCTGGGCATACACATGCATGTGTGGGAGGAACAGTTTATTACCTGGCTAATGTCACTAGTCCATGCAGCCTTTTCTTGCAGAGACGGTGCCAGCAGAACCACAGTGAAAGCCGGCAGGTCTGATGGTTCTATAACCAGTTTAAAGTCCAGCTGACCAAATCCCTGGCCGGCTTTAGCTACAGTGTTAAACATATTAAAAGAACATTGTTACCTTTTGCAGCAAATTAAATTGAAAAGCAAAGAAGGAAAAAGATGAGCATGCACAGGTTAATTATATTGACCGCTGTTTCCATTTTCTGTCCCTGAGGAAATGCTTTATATGCAGTGATTATTAGAATGTGTCTGTGAAGTGTGTTCCATTAAATACTGAAGCAATAGGAAATTAATGGAGCGGTAATGTCAAAATGCACTTGATATTTAAAGGGGAGTCATTTGGAGACAGTTATTGCATGACATCCAATTAACCTCTATAAAGGTAGGAAGTCTAAATAAGCAGGGTGCACTTACATTCCTCTTCACTGGCATCTGGCTCCTCGATGAGGGTGCAGTCTATCAGGGACAACACTCCACCCTGCTGTGGTGGTTAACAAGGAACAATTACGAGACCTTAGACTTCATTATTGGGATTATCTTGTATTGTCAAGAGTGGAGTCATATGAGGTGCTTTGGCTTAGAACATTTAAGTCGGTTAGAGTTGAAATAGTGAATATTGTTTTCTCTTGTAAACAATCAGCAGTGAAAGAGCAGCACGAGTAAATATACTGAACGTGTGTAAGTTCTAAAAAGTACCAACCACCATATTGTCCTTTTCATTCTGGATAAGAATAATATATTTTGGCTAATCTTTGTAGCATGCTAATGTAATCAGCATTAGTAGAAATGTTTTTTATAGCAGCACATCTATTTCAATGACAAACAACAATCTGAAAAATGTGAGTAAAAATGCAAACTTGAAGTAGGTATTAAAGATGTATTTGTTAAATTATTTATAGGTGCTCTGTGCAGTCTTTCTGGTGGATGGTCTGCCATCCTCTGTCTCCATGGAGACAAGTGGATGACAGATCTGTGGAGAGGCGACCCCACTTACTGTAAGAATGTGTGCCATGCAAAACATTTTGTAATTGTGCAAGATAGATCCAGGTAGTGACCCCATGACCCCCACCAGAGAGGTACACAGTGCACATTTAAGCAACATTTGTACCAGAATCATTTTCCTTTTTAAATATACTGTTGTATTTTTATTCAATTATTTTAAACTAACAGAAGTGTACTACTGTAGCGAGCCTATTAGTGACCTATTAGTGACCTATTTTCTTTTGTAACATGACTGATCTACTGTGTAACTGGTGCTAGCTGCTTTATGAATCAGCTAATTTAGAAACATGGTCAAGGAAGGAAGGCAAAATAGTTTTGATTTTAATCAAAAGCAGGGTAAGAAAGCAGTGTACTTGTAAAATAATGAAATAATCACATTTGAAAGTTTGAAATTAGGCAGTTATAAGCTGACAAGTGATACTAACTGCTGCCAAATGTAAGTATAGTTGGCGTCTCACCTTGAGCAGGTGCAGTTTGCCTCCGGAGCTGCGCGTGCAGATGAGAAAGTGTTTGGTGAAGAGAAAACACTGACGTTCTCCTTCCTTTTTCAGGGACAACGAGCCCAGACGAACTTTACTGAGTTTTCCTCGTTCGACCGAGGGCAGCTGGATCAGTGAGCCTGTACGGGATTATATTTTATTCCATTAAGCCGACACTAAGCTGAGGCATGTGCACGCACTGTTTACAGCCACTGACATGTGTGTTACTGCAAGAAATATAACATTGTGACACATTTAAGGAGATTAGGTGCAGTGTGCATACAGTAAGGGCAAAATGTCTACTACAAATTCCCTAAATGTGTGACACACTGTACAAGGTATGAAGCCTGAACAAAATAAGACTATAAATATAACTTTTAATTCATGTGCCACTTGGTGCGTATCAGAATGACAATGTATGAAATGCTTCAAGTGTGAACTGTGGATGTTTGTATCTCTGACACTCACCCTGCCTCACAAAAGTCTGACTTGTGTCCAGCAGAATGTCACAGCCTTCCACAATCATCCGCTCGATGGCCAAGTTCTTCCTGATGTTTTCTGTGTCACTTACCTCGTCGTGCATCACTCTAAATGTGTGCATATTATTACCATTACCATATTACATTCTCACAATATTTAGAATAATGACAGATATTAGTAAGACGTACCGTGACAACTCTTCCAGTTTGGATTTGGCAAATTCAAGACTTTTACGCTCAACATGTTCATGAGGCGTGTGGGCCAGCAGCTCATGCAGAGTGATGATGTACCGTGGAATCTTAAGAATAAAAAATATAGAAACATTTATTTAAGCCATAAGGGAATCTATTGACACTTGAATACTGTCTGGACTGACTTGAAACATGGGGTAGGTGAGGAAAGTCTCCAACATGCGTCCCTCACACGCCGCGTTGGACTCATACTGTTTGAGCAGTTTGTCAAAGTCACGGTTCTGTTTGCAGTTGGCCAGGACCTGCAGACTGTACTGGTGGTTCCGCACAAACTCCTGGTAAATGTTCAGCATCGGCAGCAGGATGTCGAAAAGGTCCGCTGAGCAAGACACAAGTGGGTATCAGAATGTAGTATATGCATAATCATTCCTATCTGTAGATTAAAGAGCTTATATTAAACATTTTCTGATCTGTGTTATGATGTTTCCTCATCCAAAAACATATCTGGAGTTGTGTTTTGTTTCATTCACATAAACTCTGCATATTTAGGCTGAAAACACTGTTGTGATATCAGGAAGTGCTCTACTTACTGGTAGTTTTTAAACTTTCGCTAGAATAGTTGATGATTGATGAATAAGCACTGGAATTGCCAATCTCTACTGAACAAAAGGTAAAATAATAGTAATAGTAATAATGCGGGATTACTCAAACATGTGTGAATGAAACAAATACAACCCCAGATATGGTTTTGAGGAGGTAACACTATTGTAACACGGTTTAGCGCTCACAAGAATCCATTTTGTGTAATATAGGATCTTTAAATCTGATGTTTCTGATGTATCCTTACTAATTGAGCACAACCAGCAAGGTATTTCCTGCAAAGCTTGATGGAGATAATACTCTATGATGCAAACAAAAGATTTGTGAGAGATCGTTTAACATCTCCTCTTTCACTTTGTCAAAAATAATTTCCAGTCTTTGAGCTGTGGTCTCCAAGGTGACGCTTGTGTGTGATCAGATTTTTGGAGGCCGCCTCCTGGTCCGGCCACTCATTGTCCTACAGACAATGTGCGTGTATGGTGCAGACAGAGATAGGCAAATGACTCAGTGTGTGTGAATAGATCCGGGAGACGTCAGCGAGGAGTGACGTCTGAGTGATTACAGCACATGATCTACAGACATCAGAGTATGTGAGCAGGTTTAAGCGAGCAGCCACAAGGAAGCAACTAAATATGAGTTGTAAAAATACATTAACAGGGCACGTTCATACTTGCAACACATCAAAATTCAGGTAAAACAAAATCTGTAACCTTTGTAACAGAACTAAGCGAGGATAATACCAAACCAGCTCACACTAATTTTGAGTAACCTTGGGTACAGTTACGTTATTCAGAAAATATATATTCCTACATAAATATTTCCAATCAAAGGAATACATTGTGGTATTTGATCATGCTAGTTAGACTTATGGTACATGGTAGATTTTTCTTCTTTCTTTTCTAATTAGAGGGAAGTAAACAAAAACAGACAGACAGTGTTGCAAACAGTGCAACAGATATGAAGCTGTAATTGTATGTTGTGTTTTCACACTATAAAATAATGCAACGCAATGTAAAGTATTCTGGGGACAATGTGACTATGACTATGTTAAAGTATTCAGTATTCTTTAAACTGCATACTTCTCAACACTGCTATTGCTAGGTTTCAGATGGACATTCTTCAGGTCAGAAATACTGAATACAGATGGTATTGCTAACACAATATTGCTAAACTGCAGTTTGTTTGTTGTAATATACTGAGTTATTGGTGCTGGTCACTAATCAAAATGAAAAGGTTCAGGATTTGTGACAAAGTACACTGTAATTAATGGGAAAAACTGTCTTTTATCCTCATCTGGATCTATGACCTCATCATGTTCTCAAATCTGAAAACCACCGTTTAATGAGAGATGAAGGGATGAAGTTTACCCAGCACCAGTGTGGGCCAGTTGGCGATTCTGGCCTTGAGTCCTTGGTGAAAGATCTCGTGTAAGAACATGATGGTCTCACTGTGGAGAAGAAGCAGAGTAACCACGTGTCAGACACAGAGTAATAGAGGCACTATGGTTGCTTCCTGTCTGCACTACCTGCTGGAGTTAGAGCAGAAAAAGCATTATAGAAACACCTGTTGAGGAAAATGCTGCTCACGTCGTCGTGGCTGATCGGAGGCTTCTTGGAGCTGGCAGCCATTCTCAAAGGCCTCAGGAAACAGTTGACCAGGATGTAGAGCTGGTGCACGTACCTGCAGCCACACACAGGGAGAGAGATTTCACTGTAAGCCTTGGATATTATTAACATCACATTAGTAATAATAAGGTAACAATGTTTGTATTTCAAGACATTACATGCTGTAATCTCTCATTGTTCCAGGAGTAGTCGAAGGTTTGAGAAGTACTCTTCAGGATAATGACACACATCCAGAAGCCAATTCCACAAGTGTCTCAGACCAGTACCATCAAAATGAAAATGACTTGTGGATGAAAGCCAAAACCTCCAGATGGCTTCCTCTGAAACCATCTCTACTTTATTTCAAGGAATGTTTTTTATTGCAAAATCATGGTGAAATGTTTGGGTTATTGGGGCAATTTTATAAAATCTGTGTAAATAATTTGAAAACAAATCTGGGGTAAAATAAAGGCACTGTGCAGTTTCAGAACCTACAGATTTGGTTTATGATTACAACTTCAGTTACCTGGGTCACATTGTAAAGTGAAACAAATATTTGCCCAAATCAATACTAATTTACATGTAAAAGTATTTAATTACTTGTTTTTTCGTTATACTAAAAGGTCCTATATTACACAAAATTGATTCTTCTTGAGCTTTAAGCCATGTAATAATGTTATTACCTCATCAAAATCATACGTGGAGCTGCGTTTGAATAATCCTTTATTATTAGTCTGTCTTCATCTCCAAACTTCAGAATGCTCTATACCACCCTATGCAGAGTGCACTATCCATATCTTTAGATTAAGAATACAACTGCAAATATCTCCACAGTATTTTTGTTTTTGTTGCCCTGTCCTACAGCTATTATCAATGACAATAATTAATAAAATATGAACAAGGATGAATGGAATATTGTTTAGATTAGACCACTTGACGTCTTAGGTTTGAAAAAGACCGACATGGGGGGCGGGGCTAGTCCATGTAGCGCTTTATAAATGAGGCATACATACTTAAAGTTTATGAAATCTTCAAAATTTAAAAGATTGTACTTATTTAAAATATTACATACATGAAATTAATTAGGTTTTTGGTCAAAAACCTTAAGAGATTTAACAGTGATTTAAACAGTGATTCAGTTATTTTCAAATAATTATTTTCAGTGGTGAGAGACCAGCTTGTGATGCAATATTCAATATGGGATAAAATCAATGAGTGAAGAAACATTCTAGCAGAACCAAGTGTTAAAAAAGACCTGATTTGTTTAAAATTGTTAAAGTTACATTTGACAGTATTGGCAAGTTTTTTAATATGATTTTTGAAAGACAAAGTGGAATCAAGCGTCACACCAAGATACTTGAATTCTGTGACCAATTGTAATTCTTCTCCTCTCAGGAAAACTCCGGAGCTTTTTATCTCTCTTGATTGCTTTGAGAACATCAAACAGACCGTTTTTTTGGGGAATTTAGAAGCAAATATGATTTAAAAAGCCAGTCATTTACTTGTTCCATAGTTGAGGTCAGAATGGAAGCTGCCTCTTTAACGCTCCTTGCCTGAGTATAAATCACAGCAACATCTGCGTACACTTGAAAATTCACATTATTTCATGTTTTGGGAAGGTCATTTATGTACAGTGAGAATAACAGAGGACCAAGTATTGATCCTTGGGGAACCCCGACAGAGACGTCCAACACTGATGATTGTACACAGTCAATTTGTACACATTGTTTTCTTGAAGTTAAATATGATTTAATCCACTGAATTGCCTCTGGCGAGAAATTGAAATCTATTAATTTTGTTAGAAGTATTTCATGGCTAAGAGTCTCAAAAGCCTTTTTAAGATCAAGGAACACTGCACCAACAAAGGGATATTTATCCAATTTGCTTTTCACATTTTCTAGAAAGAAACTATTTGCAGATTCAGTGGAGTGGTTTGTTCTGAAACCAAACTGCATGGCCTGCAAGTTAGAGGAACTATTATGTAAATGTTCATTTATAATATTTGCTACCCACCTCTCAACAACCTTGGAAATGACTGGAAGTATACAGTATACAGATTGGTCGATAATTGGATATATTTGATCTGTCACCAGATTTAAAGATTGGGGCGACTGTTGCCATTTTCCTGGACAATGGGACAACTCTCTGTTTAAGAGATAAATTAACCATGTGCGTTATTGGTGCAATAAGAGAGTCTTTGCATAATTTTAGATGAGTGTCCAGTCCATGGCTTTTGAATTTTTTTGTGAACTAATAATTCTGGACACTTCCAGCCCTGTTATTTCACATAAATAAAAAACAGGCTGCGTGTGATCAATGGACCTTGTTTTGAGATCAGGAGGTGGAAATAACTCACTTATTTCCATAACAGAGTTGAGAAAATAGTTATTAAATTCATTTGTCAGTAGATCTGGATCAGACACAGTAATATTGTTTATTTTTAGCTCAATTTTTGTTGTTTTGCTTTTGTGTCCTTCCCAATTAGTTTATTTAGATTTTGCCAAATCTTTTAGGAATTTCCGTTCGCTTCAGAAATAATCAAAAATGAAAAATGTTGCTTTGAGCTTTCGAATAATTTGCGTAACCTTCTTTCTCAATGAGGTAAATTTATACCTGTCTGTGATGAGATGTGATTTGATATATTTTTTTAGTTGCTCATCTCTTTCTCTCATCCATTTCTTGCTTTCATCATTTATCCATGGTAAAACATTTCTCTTGCTTTTGTTATGGTTTCCTCCTTTGGTAAAGTTTAACATTACTTCATTAATTTTCTTGTGAAACAGACAGCTGCTATTTTCAACATCTGTACTTTGAGTCATTTCGTTTCAATCAGTACTTTGCAAAGCTCTCATAAGGTTTGGTAGTAAATTTTTGGGAATTATTGTTTTGCATGAGACTTTTACATTTGGCCAATATAAAGCTTTAAAACGTTTTTTTAGTTAAGTGTTTTGATACAAGAGTAAACTGTAAGATTACGTTCACTTTTTTAAGGTTGCATCTGTTTTTGCAAATGAACTCTTCAAATGCCATGATAAGTGTATAAATATATGGATGACTCTGGACTCACTCTGTCTCAGCCTCCACCATGTTGAACACTATCTGGTTACGTTTCCTCATGCTCTCGGCGTGGGGGGAGCAGATATAGTCCTGGACAATGATCTTCCACTTCCTCCGACAGAGCCAACCTCGCATAAAACTTTGCACCTGAAAACACAGAGCAGTTCAAACAAGGCAAGAACTAACACACAGAAGCAGAAGACTCCACAGTGTATTTACCTTTTTGATCTTTTTAATATCTGGGTCTTCGTTATTATGAGGAACATGGTACGGGCGCATCCGCTCCTTGGTTTTGTTCAAAGCTACAATCTGCAACGGGATCCAATGAAATGATTTAGTCGACAAAATACACTTAAAGGTCATATAAGTGAATATTATGCAAAACTCTTGACTCTTGTGAGCTTTAAGCCACATTATAATGTTGTTACCGCCTCAAAAACATACCTAGAATGTGTTTCATTCACACATATCGACACCTTCCTAAAATAATCGCATATGTCATTTTTTTCAGGTTTTTCAGGAAACACAAAAAACTCCCCCCAAAATTGAAATTATGGCAAAGTAAACTTAGGCAAAAAGTGACTTAGGTGATTATTTTAGGAAGGTGACGATATTATTATTAGTCTGTCTACATTTCCAAAGCTAAAAGTGCTCTGTTCCACCTTGTGATGTCGTGAAGTGGTAGTTTTCATGTTAAAAGCTACATTTTCCCTTTTGTTCAGCTCAGTTCAGAGGCAATTCCAGGGCAATTATCCAGATGAAACTAGTGAAGGTGGAACAGAGTTTTTTCTGTTTGAGAGAAAAAAAATCAGCCTAACTGTGCAAGGTTTGTGTGTTAAACATGTGTGAATGGACAGATTAACAGTTCATCATGCATGTCAATCTTTAGCTTTGGCTTTTTCTCACTATGAAATCCTCTTCTTCAAATCTTAACTCCCTCTTCTCATACATTAAAACATTTGTGACTGACTTGTATGATACAGTCACCTTTATAGGTATGTAGAAAACCTTTTATCTGGGAATAGTTTGCTTGTCTCCCTGGAGTAGGACTTTAACATTATCTTGCAACAAAAAACAAAAACAAGACAAACTTTACTGATCCACAAGGGAAAATATTTGCACACAATAGCTCACACATCACAATAAATACAATTAGAAACAGCAAAAATGTGACTTTAAGATTAATTTAATACTATTGTGTGGAGCATTCTAGGCATAGCTGCAACATTTCCATGAAGATAAGAAGATGGAACACTGTTTACCAGAAAAGCTCCCTTTAAATAGCCCTGTCAACACATTGTACACTGTGTCCTTCATTATTCTGTACTGTAGAAGTTTGTGTAATGTGGATATTAAAAAAAGGATCAGGATTTTCTATATGTTTATATGTTTATGTCTTTGCTTTCTAATAGCTGCTAAGTTTGCTAAAGGTTTCTTATTGAACAGTATAAAGCAATAAAAATAGCCTCTGTTTAATACTTTGCAGACATAATTGGTCACACTTAACAATTCATAAGACCATATAACCGGTGCAGTGGTTATGATTGCCCTTATTATTAGCTTCATAATCTTCACATCGATATGAATGGGCCTGCGTCAATGGGGCCATTTATCATCAGTTGCAAAATGAAATCTAAGCTACAGTTTTTATTCCTATTTCTTCCACAGGGAAACATTGAGCCAGTCTGCTAAGTGTTTGCAATCAGAACGGTTAGTCCCATCAATTATTCATAAACGCTGAGCCAAAAACACACAAAATAGGCAAATGGACTCATATTTGAATGAGGGAGCATGGACTTGTAAATGGTGCTTTTTTTCCTTTTCCTTTCCTTTTCTTTTTTTCGTTTTGTTTTGTTTTTCACAGACACTAGACAAGCAGATGCCGACTCGCAAAACTGCCATCTTCAAACTACACAGCAATGATGTGATCACAGCGTGGAACTGAAAGAAACTTGTTGCTTCTGGGGAGATGTAAAACACAAGCAGCATAAACCATTTGCAGGCACATTTTCTCCCTGATGCAACATCACCTCCCCAGCAAGCTCGCTCCCAACCTCTTATTACACAAATGAGAGAAAAATCAAGACACATAAACATGTCAGTGGCAAAACCAAAACCCAAATAACTCCACCTAGGGATAACTGTTCTTCAAACAAACAAGTCTATTATATCCTAATCATGTTCACTAATCATGTCGTAATAAAACATTAATTACTAAAAATGTCTCGGAGTAATGCTACGTGATGCAACCAGTGCCAACATGCTGCCCACTTCCACCCAAACTGCACATTTTGTTATATTTCTAGCTTCCTCCCCCATCCAAGATGTACAGGGTAATGACAAATCCAGTATCATGTGATAAAGTGTATTTATTTAGATACTGGAAACTTAGGTATTTATTAGGTATGAATTTGGGGATTTATAAGTACTTTAAGACCAAGTTTGGTAATAGCAAATAGAGACAATTTGTGAAGTTATTGTTGCTCAGAGGTGGAACTGTATTGCATTAAACCTATTGAAATGGCTGGTGTTTGTCTTAAATCTCCAAAACAGGCTGATATTTTTTTTTCTTTTTCTTTTTTTATCTTTTACCAATCTGCTGTCTAAATAAATGCATATAAAGATTTATCTGAACACTTTACTCCAAATAGAACACTGTATAAAATGTGACTACACAACTTTCTTATGCTATACTGTCGGTTTGTGGCTGAGTTTGACTAAATTCAAATCATACAATTGGGGGAAAATAATCAAAACTGGTGCAACATGTTGGCCAAAAAAATGTTGGCAGAGGTGATCAGCCATTGGTTTTTCTGGATTCTAAACAGATTCTATCGTTATCGCCATTGGCCTTGAATAAACCCTATTGACTGATCTCTAATCACAAGATTCTAAGGGGGAATAATCTTTAATACAGATGGAGGCAGCTAAACTTGTGAAAATGCAGATTTTGTTAATACAGTGACTTCTTCTTGGGCCTAGTGACTAATAGAAGTTATCAGATTCAACATTTGTGAATTTGGCTTTTGGATATTTCTGTGTTATTAAAACTAAAAACCATCTGGCATTATAACGTCATCACATTACACTCGTACAAGCCATAGTAAATAACATGCAGATCTCATTATTATAAGATTATTGTATAGCAGTGCTGAGCTGTGAACCTGTTACTAGCAGAGGGTTACATTGCTGCATGGACACGGTCAGATAGAGGAGGAGAGTGCTGTTTGAGTCGTTTGTCTGTTTCTGGAAAGCAGTGGGCTTCTCCCACACACAGTCACTGCTCACTCCCACTCAGCCGCGTTTTCACACAGAACACACAGGCATGCATACCCATAGGCATATGGCATCTGTAACCGGAATCAGCATTTAGAGCAGCAGAAAAATACATTTATTTAACTGCACAATAATAGCCTTTCACTCAGCACAGTGTAGTACAGTATTTAGTATAGTATTGTGATGAGTAGCTTGGGATACTCGACTTTATTCCTGTAAACAAGCATATTGTGTTTATTCCCCCATAGACTATATTTTAAAAAGCAGAATAAAATGTAATCATAAATCATTTTTATTGGACGCATATCCAGAATACTGAGCCTGACATGCTGCTAAAATAGTTGTTTGTTTTCTGCATGCCAAAAATCATGCAGGTGAATGCTAGCAATGTGCCAAAGAGTTTGTGTGAGCTATAAACTATTTACATTTAAATACATATTTCTTCCTTTCACTGAAAATCAGTCACCCCGGCTTTATTATTGTGTAGTGTAATTTAGTTAAAGATACACAGCGTAACATTTCTAGTGGAGGGTCCGCCACCTCTTTGTCTCCATGGAAATGTTATTGCTTTGTCTAAAATGTTCCACAGTACAGATTAAACTTGTCTGTCACAATGGAGAGAAGCAGTGAACCTTTAACAACCAAAGTGTGTGTAATAGAAATGCTTTGGCAGTTTCACCAGGAATTTAGCCTTTGCTTGTCACCTCTCGAAAATATAAGGAAGTTAATCAAAGTAATTAGAATGTCTAAATGTGCGACACTCGTCTATGCCCCAAGTTTTATTTATTTTTTGGAATGAAGATGCAGCTGGCACAGTTTATACTGTATTATGTAACACACACGTGTCTAAAGCCACCGAGCCAGTACAGTTAATGACACTATTATGAGCTCCATTGTCAGGGCAGTGAAATGAAAATGCAGGGATTATATTTGGTGTGAGTACCTCAGATTTAAGCCTCTCAATCTCAGTGTCCTGGTCCTCTAATTGTGTCCGCAGCTGATTGGCCGCTACTTTTTCCGTCTCCACTATTTGAACCAGGTGGATGTATTTCTGCATCAGCACCTCGCGCTCAATGATGATGTCAGAGTAACTGCAAAACGAACACAGATCAAAACAAACAAGTTGCAAGTGGCATAATACCAATACTAATATGTTTAAATTCAAATGTAACCTAAAATATTATAACAACAACAAACAAGAACTTAAATTATCAAGATGAACTACCCCTCCTACTACCCCCATTGTAATCTTTGTGTATATTGTTTATCTATTTTCTTGTATGTTTAGAATAATTTGTTTATAAAGGATGAGTAGAGCTAATGGGGATTCAAAAAATAAATCATGAGCAAACAGCCAAAGTTGTGTGTAATGTCATGATGTACCAACCTGGCCTGCTGAATCGCCTCCACCCATTCATCACACTCATTCTCCTCCTCTGTCCGAAGCTCCAGGGGCTTTTGACCATCATGTCCGAAAACAATCTGGAAGAAGTGCTGCAAAGAAATATGGCAAAATCAGACTCAGCACACACTGTATGTTAGAGTAATATTGGAAATCACTACTTTAAATAAAGTGTCAAGCAGGTGTCCTATTTTGGTCTTTCTAACTATTAGACCTGCTATTTCAGAGTATAGACTCCTGACAGTAGGTGCTATTTTCTCAGAAACCAAGTCGTCTAGAGCACAGAACAGCCATGGGGAGAGGGAGCAGTGTGCATAATACTACACTAATTACTTTTTTTTTCTTTCACCTTTTGCTTTTGTGTGTTTTTATTGAACATTTTAATAATATAACAATCTAGTACAGTGTAAGGTATGCACACAGATTTGAAAAATCAAACAACAATGCAGATCCAAGTCAGAAAAAGAAGTCAGCAGCCAAATCAACACAGCAATAGTCCCTATAGTCTGTCCACAGCCTCTCTTACCCTAGATCCCCAGGTAACAGTTTTGTGCTTGCTTATTTAAAACAAACAAATATGACTTTCAATCTAAATACCATGAACAAGACTGACTTTTAATCAGTGCCATTTAGCACCAGAACAGTTACGTTTATTTATTCAAAGTCTGAACTCTGCTCCACACAACTTTGCTTTTACTGACAAAAGAATGACTAGATCATTAAAAATCCCCAAGCTGATACATGACTTAAAAATCCAAGTCATTTCACAACCTCATTTTATAATATTTATGCGAAACAAAAGACATAGATTGATTTGATTTAGACATGGTTTGTATATCAACACCTTTCTAAAATAATTGCATAAGTCATTTTTTCAGTTTTTTCAGGAAACACCAAAAAATCCCCCCAAAATTGAAATTATGGCATTTTTTTGTCTAAGGAAAACTTAAGCAAAAATTGATGATATGAAAAGGTGACGATATGAGATTTGATGAGGCTGGATGCAAATGGCTCTTAGAACATGAAACAGCAGCACCCACAAAGATGTCGAGGCAGGGTGGGTGACATGACACTTGTTAAAATAAAGCCTTCCTTTCCCATCAGCCATTAGCACCACCATCAATTAGCCCTGATGCTCGTGTTGACTCTTCTCTCCTGACTCCTCCTTAAGTGAACTCAAGAACAGTTTGCAAAGAATACAACTGCATACATGTACTGAGAATCCACATGTTGAGTACCTGTCTTCCAGTATAGTTACTCCTTTATTTGATGGTATCCAGAGTACAATTACTATAATCAAAGGAACACATGACTGCACAGGATCACACAATTTTGGCTTTGAACTGTGCATGATCAGTGAGAAAAATAGAAAACATCGCTCTAACTACAGTACACAATACAGTACTCTAAAGTGTGTGTGTGTATTTCATGGTTTTCTAAAATACTTTTTTGTAACAGGGATGTTGACTTGCTGTTTGCTTTTCAAACTTCTATTTTGGGAAATTGGTGGACAGTGCACTGCGCGTGTCCCCTCCATGAAGATGTTATTGCTTCTCCTTAAATGTTCCAAAATATTTAAGCAAACTCAACTACTTCAATAGTAACAAGTATACGCTTCCAGCCCAAGCCACATCTGTGGAGAGGCGACCTCACTCATGGTAAAAAATGCATGTTTTTCAGTGTATTTTCTTTTCTGTAAAACATTATAGCTCGTTATGGTTAGTTGGCTTTTACCTGATGAATAATATTATATGATGATTGCAAGAGGATGGACTGTGATCATGCTTTTCTATGTTAGGGAAAAGTTTGAATTGTCTTCTGTCTGTTTTAAATGTTCTACTGTATATGGACTCACTGGAGTGTGAATCTGATCTATCTGTCTATCTGTTTAAACTTGCATTCACACTGCCTTATCCTGGAGCAGTGGGTTAAAGAAGAGTTGCTATTCAGGGTAAACACATGGACTGGAGTGTGTCGTAGCCCACTCCGCCTCCTCTGTGCTCTACAGCGTTCGCATCCCTGCATATCCGTGGTCCTCCTCCTCTGAACTGCCTTTGTATCTGCCTCATGAGAGCTCAGTCAAGCGCTCCAAACCAGAGCCTTATAGCCTCAAGGACAGAACCAGGCAGGAACCGTCTACCGTCCCCAACGCTTTTAAGTCATTTCCATAGAGTATCCAGAGATGCGCAGTCTCCCTGCCCCTGATGTGAGAAAAGTCAGATAATACTCAACCAAAGATATCTCTAAATTGTGTTAACCATATTAACCAATACCAGTGCAGAATCTAAACAGCATTTATTCATCAAGTAGCTACTTTGTATAAATAAAAGTTCAAATATTATGAGAAATTGTGGACTGGATTGATATCTGTAAGCCAATATCCAATCAAGCAATTTTTTCAGTATTTTCATGAGGCAGATACAGATATTCAATACCTATATCATAGTGCATCCTAATTAGTTAGCGGCTAAAGGATAAAGGATAAATAACAATTTTATGAGATGTGGCAAAAAAAAAAAACTCTGACCATGCAAAATTAGGATCCAGGTCAAAGCAAATAAGATTTGACATAAATATTTTAACTTTTCACTTCCTACAAAAGGAAACACAAACCTACACAAGGATGTTTCCATGGTGACAAAAAATGTGACAGGTCCTTTGTGTTTATTACAGTGAACGGCCTATACATGGGTCTGACTGGCACATCCTGTTGCTTCGCCAATTATAGGGTTGTGAGTATGTTGGTGTTTTTGAATAATATTTGAGACCAGTGGGTGCAAATAAACTGAACAGAAACATCCTGCATCCTTGCATCAGAATTATACCTGTTGTGCACACTTGCAATCATTACACACACAATAGATGTCTTCACAGATGTATTTTCTTCACTGGGTTCAGCTTAAGCCTTGTTCACTTTGTAGATTTCTCTCTGTTTGGTCTGTGTGCTGTGGTGCATGTGAAGGAATACGATGTGTGGATGAACCATTAAGGCAAGCTGCGCCACCATGGTTCAACACACCAGAACATCACAGAGTCTAAAGCTGCACCAGAGAGCAAGATAATATGGCATTTTACTTCTCAGAGGCACTTCTTAATGATTATATCGTATAACACGTCGCTTTGGTTAACACTAAAAGATGACAGATTGAAGCTTAAAATGGGCCTGATAATATAGAATCATATGGGAAATTAAAATACAGGTAGTTATTATATATAATTCAAGGTGGAGTTGGATCACTGTACAGACCTAATGATGGTTAATGCCCATGCAGTCATTCATTTGAATCAGAACACGGAACAGGTATGGCATAATAACCGTCATTACCTATTTCCTCTAGAAGAATTTTCTGTGATCTGAGTCTATGCCCACAGACTGAAACCCAAAGCAAACGTTAAATGGGCAAACATCCTTTAACATACCCTTAATTTTACCCATATTTCTGCTAAAAAGGTTTGATCCATTGTGGTTTGTAATCAGCTCTTCCAGCATTTTGAGCTAATTATAATATTAAAGATGCCGATAGATCAGATTTTGCATATTTTCAAAACATCATTCCCAGTCCTCAATAGTCAATAACTTGATAGATTTCCCGCCTCCACAAGGTTGGGCAACGTAACTCAGCTACAGAACAAACATACACAGATTATTATGTAACTGCCACTGTAACTGTCTTACTAAACTGCTATTTCTCATTATTTATAGACTGTCAGATTTGCACACAAAGACAAAGTGAGCATAATGGGAGCAGTGTAAAGTTGTTGACAGAGTGTGAGAAGTGAGCAGGAGTGGGGAGTGGGTGTTCTGTATCAGATTCACCAGCACCGTCTCCTCCTCTCTCTTCTGTTCCCTCGGGGCCTTCACTGTGCTTTTGTGCTGCGTTAGAAAGGGCTCCACGGACGAGAAGAAGCGTCAAACCATCACGAGTATAGTATAATATTAATACAGTCTGGCACTAGAGTAGAGAGATGTTTATTAATGTATGGCCTCTCAATAATTACATATCAACAATGCATTTTGGAGTTCAATATTTATCGTGTGTGCAGTTTCTTCGTAAAAGTGGGAGGATTTTGTCTGTTGTAGTTGTAATATGATAAGATTTGAGTTGTAAAGGGCTGAATAAGTGACTTCTGTGGGTAATTATTGTTTTTTTTTTCCAGCCACTTAAAGATACTGTCTATTTAAAAATGGTTTACTGGGAATATCCTGCTTTATTTGTTATTGTATCAGTGTCATAAAGTTGTCTTCAGTATTATAGTATCTCAGTACCAATATATCATGCTTCAGTATTTGTTAACGGGACAGGTCAAGGTGAAGATTAGTGCAAAAGAGTATGTATAGTATATAAAGTCAATGCTGAAAAAGTCTCTTAAGATTTTGGGTCCAATATGAAAAATACTGACTGGACTGACTGGAAATAGGAATGATCAAATTATCAAACAAACAAACAAACAAACCTAAAACTTCAAAAAACACTGTTACTGCTATGATCATGAGCACTGGGGAATGAGCAAAAGGATAAGATCATGAATATAAGCAGTAGATCCAACATGGCGTTTCATTTACAGTGCCCAAAAACAATCTCAGGAGCCACAATAAAGAGGAAGATGACAAAGACATCACAGGAGACAGAACATATGACAAGACTTTTTGTGTTCATCATTGTATTAAATTTGCCTTGAAAAACATTTAACATTTGTTGTTCAAACCATATATACATCACAACATGTTTTTCTTCCCTTCACTGACTGCCTGTGCATTTTGGATCAATTTAAGACTCGTTTAGTTTGGTTTTTTTAGTGTTTGAATGCTGTTGCCTCTGCTCTGTCCCTCTCTGAGCTCCTCCATCCCTCCTCTTCTCTGAGGTCTCTCAGGTCAGCTCCTCTTGACTGTGCCAAACACTGCAGGCTCAGAGGGGACCGGGGCTTTGCAGTAGCACCAGCAAAACGTTATAACGAGGTGCCTCGTTAGACCGACCGTTTCTGTACCTGTTTCTAAATTACTTCTTATAACGCACTTGTTCAGTTTGGCTTTTGACACAGGTTGAGAAGTTGACATTTTTCTCATTTTATTTATGTGCTTATATTTTGTGTACATGCAATTTAGATGGAATTCACCACATGTTCACCTCTTTTGTAGTTATAGTATCTGTGCATAGGGGTGTGCAAAAATATCGAAATATTGATACCATTGCGTGATATAGTATCATACAGTATTTTTTGTCACCGCCTGAAAATTTTGTTGCTTATTTAGTAGAAGGGAATTTATTTATGCAATACACTTGACATATTCACTAAAAATGGAAGTGTTTCATGTTCACTTTGCACAAGTAGTGGTTTAACAAAGAAAAACTTGCTAAAATGCTGCAGTACATCACAGAGTATCATGTGTAATAAATTGCCATATCGTGAGTCAGGTATTGTGTATCGAATATTGAGGGACCCTGTGATCCCCAGCCCATACTGTATTTTCATGGTTGTAGGCATGGGATTACCTGTTTTTTTGAAGATTAAGCTGGCTTGCTCTACACAGCACATCTGTCCTCCCACTCAACAAAAAGCAATGTGTGTATCTGGCATCTAACCCTTTTCCCTTCTGTGTCTTCCCCTGCAGTTTCTCTGTGTCTGCAGTGCCAAGAGGGATCGAGTCACAAACCTTAAAGGATGCTGGAGTTTGCTATGACTCCCACAGCACAAGAGAGCACCATGTGAACACACCATAAATCTGTTTTACTAGTCAAGAAAATTGCCTGACTACAGCCTATAAAAGCCATCACCCATGAAGCCTGCTCAGGCAACAACAAAAACACATTAAACCTATGATAGCGCCTTAAGCTGACACTTTCTGATCAAATACACACTTAACAGATTTCTCTGTTCAGTTGTGGCCAAAAGGAAATGACAAGAAAATAATTATTATTTTATACAATTTTGATTCGAGCTAAACCCCGATGAAGACCGTGCATGATTGACTTTGTTAAGTTAAAGGTGACTATGTCACTTATTGGGTGAGGATCCGTCACCTTCTTGTTTCTATGGGTATGTCATCCTACCTGGAATGTTCCACAATATGACATTAAACAACTCATTTATAGCTCAAAAACACCTAGAAAAACTAAAGACTAACCTGTAACTTGGTCTGGTTTGGTCTCCATAATGATAGAAAGGTTTCAAACCACACTGTGAAATAAGACAAAGCAATAACATCTCCATCCATGGAGAAAAGCAATTTATGAACCCTCTGGTCACATGCTGCCAGTCTGACATACCACCACTCCGACACTGACATCTAATTGTCAGAGTGGCGGCATTTCCATTTTTTATCAGAAGTCCCTGCACTCTGACATTTTTTTTCCCTTGGTCAGAGTGGCGGCACTTAAGTTTTTATTCTCAACATTCCTCCATTCCGACACACAAAGTAATAATTAAAAATATGTGGGCCTACTAGGATGAGCTATATGCCCGCTCACATCCACATAAGGACATGGGGACGTTCACAGCACAGTGCAGGTTTTTTTTCAGAGAACTGTGATGTCGGGATAAACACATTTTAATTGAGGAGATTCTTCGCAACAAACGCCCTCCCAAAATCCGACAGAATGCAAATGAAAGAGCTGTCTGCAGCAGACACGTGCCCTACAGATCAATAAAGGCAAAAAAGGTGACGCTCCAAATTATGGCAACATAAAAAGTTTTGGAGTGGGGCGTCGGAATAAGGGTGGCACCCCGAACCCTCCACCAGAAAAGTTATACAATACACCTCTAAATAGACTTTTATTTTTCTAGAGCACCTGGATTTCTTCTTTTTTTATTTGAATCTTTGTTTTCCCAAAAGCACAGGAGTGACTATCCACAGATCCGAGCTGTAACGTAGCATAGTGCTGTAACCTTCTTGTCTCCCTCATGATCAATAGCTTGAATCTGTGGAACATTCTAGACAAAAATATAACATTTCCATGGAGACAAGCAGAAGTTGGACCCTCCACTAAAAATGTTACGAAGTTCACCTTTAAATAAAGACAGAAGTTTTTTAGTTTGTAAAATATTAGTTTATTTTTTACCATAATTTAATAACATACTATCAATTGTGCATTTGTATTATTTGACAATGCATATGTTCTGCACTAGGAAACAGCACTGGGTTCCTTGGTCATCGGCCTCATCAATACCTGGTTTAACCGCAAGACAGAATTTGTTCCTCCAATAAGCGCAGATCTTCAGACAAAGGCCACGAGGTGCTGCACAGACACATTTTTACTGATTAAAAAGACTATTTCCCTTCTACTGGACAAATCAAGCACCTCCTATTTCACACCAATGTTCTGGGACTAGAATAGAAGCAGTCACCAGCTGTCTAATTGGACATCAGACAATCGGTTTTCCAGTTGAGCAAAAACAACTGAAAACATCCCCTTTAATGAATGCAAATTGCAAGTTAGACAATTATAGCGGAAGTAACTTACAATGTAGAGATCACAAATCTGTGCCAAGAAACACTGGGGATTAAGACGGGGAAAAATGCACTTTAACCCCAAACACCATGACATCTAACAGTGGTGAAGATAACACACAAACACACAAACATGTTGTCCTTCCATTTATTGACCCTTATAAGTCCAAGGATGACTGCAATATTTGCCTTTGGGCCTTATCTTACAATACCAGATATTACTTGATCAAATCTTCTTACCTCATCACTGACCTTTCCAAAAAGCAGAAACAAAGAAAAAGCAGGAAGCAACATCAGCATCAGCAATGAATCTACAAGTCAGTCTGTTCATAGAATTCAATTAGTTTACCTTGAAAACAATCTAAATGCCCTATGTTTCTTGACTCTTGTGAACTTTGAGGCTTAAACAGCTAAATTTTACGTTAAGTTTAATGGAAACTGCCACTTTCAGGGTGGAAATCATCCAAATGATTCTACTGAAACACAGTGGAGCACTTCCTGTATTATCACATGACATCACAAGGTGGAACAGATTGTTTTCAGTTTGAGAGAAGAATTCAGTCTAACTATGCAGGGTTTGAGCGTTAAACATGTGTGAATGAAAGAAAACATAACTCCAGATATGTCTGTGATGAGGAAACAACGTTATAACATAGATTGATCCAAAAGTTTTATTTGACACAATGAGAGATGGTAGAGGCATTTATCGAATAGTCGAGGCCAGGAAAGGAATCCACAACACCAAAGTAACTCGCCACCATCTTTAAACAACTGCATCGCCAGGAAATAGGGTCTTGATAAAATTTTAATGATAAATAAAATTTCTAAAGCAAAAGCAGTCATCATGTTTAAATATCTGCTCCCCCATCTGGAGCTAATGGTGTCAAGAGCTGCACAGCTGGAAAATGCACAGGTTTACTGCAAACTGCAAACTCAGCAGGCTGCAGAGGGCCAATGCACAAACAATTCAAGAGAGGAGAAGCTCTGAAATGTAAATTAATGATTTTTACTCTACTGTTCTACTGAACAGTAATAAAACAAAAAAATAAAATAAATGACATTATATATATAGGAGCAGTGGGCAGCACATGAGGTGCACGTTATTAAAATTGTTATTGTATTAAATCAAACTAAATACTATATTTTGAAAAATTAATTACACAAACTGAACTATTAACAATTGCATTTTATGATGAAGAATAGCTGTAGTCTTGACATTGGTCTTGAGCCCTGCTGTTTTAATAGTTTATCATGATGGGGGAAGGGATTGTGGCAATTATACTCATATCTGTTGCTCTTCCATCACCAGTGCAAGAAGACAGTCACTGTGGAAACCACTGAGCTCTGTCCATCTCAACACAAAAGAGGAAAAAAGGCCAAGAGGCGAGCCACATGAGTTATTTCAGGTTGGTTATTTGTGTGGCAGTTGTGAGGATATGATAAAGCAGCTTTGTGGTTGCATCAATCTGATAATAAAAACTAAAAGCTTTTACAATACATTCACAGTGCAGAAAAATGTCCCAGATAGTGAATCCTAAATCAAATTCTGCCATTGAGAAGGAGCAAGCATGTTATTTCTTCTTTCTTTTGAGTCCATGTACACTGAGGGCAGATTGAAAATAACCCTAATTAAACATCACAGCTGTATTGTGAGCCAAAGACAGATGGGTCTGGGGCATTCTTCAAGGCTAAGACTAAGACATTACAATTGCAGATGCCATCCACACTATTTTTCATTACAAACCATAAAGTATGAGACAAATCCTGAATCTTGTTTCATCAAGAAACAAATACATGTCTAGAGAAGTAAATTAATAAATGTTTATAGAGAGAGCATTATTTAAAGATGAATAGGATGGGTCATCATCTGAACTTACACAAGTTGGGCTGGTCTAAAGCTCAGAGCCGCGCACAGCCAGACTCACAGACCCACAGACTCACAGACCCACAGGCTCACAGACTCACAGACTCACAGACTGCCCCTGCAGCTCAAGCTGCATGTACAAATGGTGATTCAAATGTTTCCTAGCAACAACAACTACCTAAATGTTATAGCAACAAAGTGAGGCAACTTCCAGGAGCAAAAAGACATTTAGCCCTTGTTTGTCCAAATATTTATCAAGTGAAAGTTTTGCTTCCCTCCTGGTTGCAGGACTGAGACTGAGACTATGCTGTGTGGATACTGCATTAGGCTGTAGGCTGAGAAAATTGCAGTAGCACTGGACAATATAAGATGTCAAAGAATCTGAAACCACAGGGTAAAACAACTGGACCTTTGGTCCAGGTACAGTTGGAGTCCCTGTTTTCTAAATGATCCTTCCTTCTCCCACCACAGAAGTCACCTGTTGAGTTGGCTTCACATAAACCACTGCTTATAATGTGACACAACTTTGACACAAAAAACAACATACGAACTTCATTACCAGGGCCAGGTCTTACCTGTTTGTCCATTAACTCTTTTCCTGTGGATGACATCTTGGGTGCAGGGGTGCGCTCGCAGGTGCATCCTTCCAAAAGATAAATCCCGGCGGGTCGAGCGCTCTGTTCGCCCTCAAAGTAAAAAAGTAGGTTTTGGTAAAGAGCAAAAAACTTTTCATGCCAGCGACTGTTCTCTGTTGTTTTTTTGCTCAGAAAGCCTCGCTTCGTGCCCTCTTTACGCGCCACCGCGGACAGA
>JACN01020578.1:0-11799 GCA_000787155.1 Scartelaos histophorus | reverse complement strand
TTTTCCAAAATTTTGGTTGAATTTTGCAGCTTCGCTGCACATATACCGTGATAGTTATCAAAATAATTCAGCTAACTTTTGATGCCCCACTTCTCTAGATGATGTACGGTGATTTTCAGCCCTGTGGGTGAAGCGCCTTCAGAGGAGTGCATTAAAATGCAACGTGAGCGAAAATGGTGATGTCACATTCAATCCAAGATGGCCGCCTTCTGGTATGTCAGGGGGCGTGGCCATAATAATATTTTTTATTTGTCTTCAGATGACAAATATGTGTACCAAATTTCATGGCTCTATGACCAAGTTGATGTTGTCATCTCCCATAGACGTAATTTTTTGCAATTTTCCGGGTGGCGCTGTGTCGCCATTTTTTTTATCCCCGTGCACGAAACCTAATTTTTATCAAATTTTTCGCCACTTCTGAATGTGGTGCAAACTTGCCCCCGTCCTCCCATTGACTTAAATGCATTGATATGACAAATATGGCCCAGGCCTTGGGTGTGGGTTACTGGGATACTGCTGTTCATGCCGGGGGCGACCGCAAGGACAAACCTGCACGATGTCCTCTCAAATTCACCCATGCGCTCGCCGTAGCGAGAGCAATAGGTCCTATGACCTGTCGGGGCTTGGGCCTAATAACACGCCACTTTTTCCAGTAAAGAAATCAGACCTGCAAAGTTGGAGGATGGTCCAAGTCTTTCGTCCAATTAACGAAGTTACAGCAGGGAAATCACATCCAGTGACAGATCCCTACATTGCACTGAATAATCTGTTGCCAGAGCACAAATTTTTTTATGGTGAATGATTTGGCCAATGCATTCTTCACAATCAATTTGGAGACCTCTTCACAGAAATATTTTGCCTTCAGACATAGAAATAAAGTTTATTCATACAGAAGAATTCCCATGGGATGGAAACATAGTCCCGGATTTGTTAGCCACTTTCTAAGACAAGACCTGGCTGACTTGAAATTTCCTTGGACAAGAGGTATCAAATGGTACCCAAGGTGTGTCTGACAGCAACAAAGACGCCATCTTAAAGACTCCTAAACCAATTATGGTACGTCGAATGCTCAGTTTTCTGGTTCTCTGCAACTACTCTCGAGAGTATGTCCCCAGATACAGTGAACTTACGATGCCCCTCCGAGAACTCATTAAACCTCATGATATGCATAACCTTTCAGCTGAATTGCTCTGGACGAGAGAAGCTGAAGAAGCATTCATCAAGACAAAACTAGCTATTTGTGCTTCTTGCAGCCTGAGTGCTCCAAATTACGATATTCCTTTCCACCTGGATGTGACAGAAAGACAATCATTTGTCCAAGCTGTTTTGTTTTGTTTTTTTTTTATCAAAAGTATCATCAGAGCAGAAGAGTGTTGAAAGATTATTCTTACAGGCTGGATTCTCATGAACAAACTCAACCTGGTTGTGCTCGTTACCTAGCTGCTCTGAAAAGGACAAATTAGAAGACCTCACATATTGTGCAAAATCATCCACTGGTAATACACACGCAACATGGAATTCTTGCTTATCTCAACTCTCGTTTGTTCATTACCACGGCACAAAGATCCAGCAACATTTCAAATACTTTGAAACAGTCCCATATCACCTATAAAGGAGTAAACATCAATATGGCAACAACAATGGAAATTGAAGGAATTCCAAATGTGTGTGAAGAGAAGGTCAGAACTGAACTATATGTGAGAGCAGATTTAAACACTTCGCCACTTACATTTTCTGTGATGGCTGTTCATAGAGAGCAAAAGAAGGTCATATTGTGTCATCGTATGTGGTGGTGGAACAACTGCCTACTAAACATCATCGTCTGATGGAAGCTCAGCAAATTGAAAAAGGTTCTGCACAAATAGCTGAGTTAACAGCAATGTTATGAGCCCTACAACTCTCAGAGGGCAAGACAGTAAACATCTACACAGATTCAAACTACGCCTACAAAACTATCACATTGTCGTTCGCTGGTTGGATCAGAAATTGTTTTAAACTTGTGACTGGTCTTCCAATTAAACATGAACAACTAATCAAGCAATTGATCGACACTGTCCAACGCCATCAAGACTTGCTATCATGAAATGCAAGGCTCACACTAAGGGAACAGATTCCATTTCCCTGGGTAATCAAGCCGCGGACCCAGGTGCAAAGAAAGCTGCAAATTATAACACAAGAAATATGCTTATCCGTGCCGACGAAAGAATTGAGAAGCTACCTGATGCAAATGTGATAGATGCAACATACATAAGGGAGATTCAAGAAGCAGCCAGTGCATATAAACATAGTGCCTGGAAACAACGTGGTGCTACAAAAGATGCTACAGGAATTTGGAGAAATCATGAAGGTAGAATTGTAGCCCCAATCACACTGCTTCAAATGCTTTATGATGAATTCCACACTCCTATTCATCGCAGTTATGAAGCCATTTTAAAACATATCAATTTGTGGTGGCATCCTCACATGAAGTCCAACATCCAATACTGGATTGACGAATGTCACGTCTGTCAAACCATGAATCCGAAGAAAGCTTGCAGACCTCCTGCAGGAACCTCTTCCCAATAAGCTTTTTGAAAGAATTGAGATGGACTTTACAGACATGGAACCAGAGATGAGAGTTCATGGATTTAGTTATTTATTGGTCATAGTCTGTGAATACACAAGATGGGTTGAAGCGTTCCCCTGCAAGACAGAAAAGCGAAGGAAGTAGTCAAACACTTGACTACTGATGTTTTTCCACATTTTGGCATTCCACATGTTATAAGATCTGACAATGGGACTCACTTTATGCTAAAATAGTCAGTGATGTGCTGAAGGCTCTTAATATCACCCAACACTTTGAAACTGTCAATCATGCTGTCAGTCAAGGAGACTGTGAACGAATGAATGCCACTGCCAAAGAAAATTTGCAAAGGTCTGGAAGACTACAAAACTTGATTGGGTTACTGCCCTACCTTTCGTCTTAATGGACATCAGAAACAGTGAGAATAAAACCACGTCATATTCTCCTAATCTATTATTAACAGGCAGAGAAATGTGCCAATCAGAAGGCTCATTCACTGAAGATACACCGTTCATCGAATGGGACAAACAACATAATTTATATGTTCAGCAGCTTTAAGAAATAGTGAAGCAACTCCATAAATGTCGAAAGAGGACACATATTCTAGAAGAAGGGATCAATCCAGAGACAAAGGTTTCCCCGGGATCTTGGATTTATGTAAAAGGGCACAAACGAAACAAGTGGACTCAACCATATCAAACTGAACCATACTGGACATACATACACACCAAGTTCTACAGTCCACTGGGCGATCGATACAAGTTCAAAAAGGAACATCTAAAGTGTGGTATCCCTTATCACACTGCTTCAAGTCGCCAGTAAACCCGAGTCTCACCCAAATCCGAATTGACATTGCCTACACATTTACCATCCAGGATGACGAAAGCCGACCAAATCCAGACGTTGCTGAAACAAGTGACCCTGAAGAACAACCCCGACCATCTTCCACTGCTGGGGCACCAGAGGAGAAGGTGTAGAAGAGGGGGAGAAGAAAAAGAAAGAGAAGGAGAGTATAGGCCATGCTTTGTGAATTCCCAGAGTGTATTTTTGATTATGCTAATTAAACCAACTTCTATTGTTCTAGTGTGGTGGTGCATTCCATCTATCTATGAAAATGCTGAGCTGCTGATGCCAACGATCAAACTGACAAGTCAAGATACAACGAATCATGATGCAGTTGCGTTTGCAAACAAAAGTAAGAATGAATGGGCACTGAAAATAATGAGAAGAGAAACACCAAAACTTATAAAATATTGCTATGAGGGACAAACTTGTAATATACTATTTGATGCATGTGAAATACTGAACTGTATGTTACATTAATAAAGTACATAAAGTTACATTTTGAAGACAAATAACTATTTTAAAAACTAATAAACCTGCTCCAGAAGATTTAATTTCCCAAACTGAAGCAATAAATCCTGAGACAGGGCTTGAAATGAATGAAAATGCTTGGCTAAAATGGGTGCAGTATACTGCCCATACCTTAACTACAGAAGATTGTATTGTGTGTTCTGAAGCTCGTCCACGGTTAACAACTACATCCGTACCATATTCTAATGAGAAAGACCTAATCTGTATACTTAAACTCTTTACTAGAAAATCATTTGATGAAACTAATGAATGCTATTCCCTTCACAATAAAATACCAGCAGTAACCTCAAAAGATGTACCTATATATTGGATTATGGAAATAGCTAGATACACTTGTTTTCTTAAAGTTACTGTTATACACCCAGATACAAGAAATGATAAGAATGAAATAGAAGGATTTATTAATAATTTCTGTAATCAGACTTTCACTTCAGATAATTATAAAGAATTTGCTCTTTTAACCAACCACTCTACAGTTCGTGCTGACATCTGGTAGTTATGTGCAGATTTTCGTTTGTATGCCATTCTATCAAAAACATGGTCAGGTGTTTGTGCACCAACAATGTTAATAATCCCCTTCACTATAGGCTCCGCAGATTCTTAAGCAAAGTTCAGTGTCATACAGAGTGAACTCAAAACATAATTCTTTACACAAGAGGTCACTGACTCCACCCGTGGGTGTTCCAAATGAATTCAAAGCCCAAAATGCAATAGCAGTTGGATTTACTTCAGTTTTATTTACAGGGGTAACAGCTACAAAAAATGCAGTTTGGATAAATTATCTCTACTACAATCAGCAAAGATTTATAAACTATACGATTGAAGCAATAGAAGGCATCGTTGAGCAATTGGGCCCTACATCACTAATGGCTTGGCAGAACAGAATCGCCCTGGACATGTTACTATCAAAAGAATCTTCAGTCTGCAGCATGTTTGGAACAGAATGTTGTACATTTATACCAAATAACACCTCTCCTGATGGGAGTATTTCTAAGGCTTTGAAAAAACTTAAATCGTTGTCCACTGAATTACTAGAAACTCAGGAGTATTTTCAGGAACACCAAATTGGCTATACAATATTTTTGGTCCTTGGACTGCTACAATAATATCTATTGTTACCACAATATTAACTGTAATTGCTATTTTAATTTTAATTGGAGGTTGTATTATCCCATGTATTCGATCACTGATAGAATGATTGTTCGCAACTGCCCTAACTCAAAAAGCTCCTCCATCTCAGATTCTGTTACTCTCTGCGGAATCTGAATTCTTATGTCCTGACTCTGTTAACTAATCTGGTTAAACCTTAACTTAGAGATAAATCTAAACGTTGGGGATGTGGGTGGGGATGTGTTGTAATCAGTGAAGCTAAAGTTAAAATTTACATTTTATTCAAATATGGAGTTTTATTTTATTTTATGAAACACTTATGTGAGTGGTAGCGTCTTGCTCCTCTCAGTTTGATTCAGTGATCACATGGGTAAAGTGATCAAAGGGGGAAAACTGTGAGAATCGTTTCTGTTAATTTGTTTATGTATTCTCTCTGTGTAAGGGAAATGCTGCATACAGGCCAACAGCAGTGGACAATCTGTGTTGACATTTGGGTTAAAGGTGAATTTGTGTGCACAAGTGAAGTTGACAGTAGCTGAATACGTACATTCCTGATGTGTACGTGATTGAGAATAGCTGCTTGTTTTTGTTTTAACTGAAGCACAAAAAGAAAGCCATGATAAATATGGAATACCTGTGAACTGCTTAAAATCCATCCATCTTCTCCCGCTTAATCCGGCTGGGACCCAGACCCTATGAACCCCTCTGCAGGTGGTGAGCCCACAGGAGGGAAGGACTCTCCACTGGTCCCTTGTTGTAAACTGTTCATAGGGTGTTGCATGTTTTTGGATGATAGGGGGGAAACCCATCCAGACACGGGGAGGAAACATGCAAACTCCACACAGAAAGGCCCGGGCGACCCGGGGATCGAACCCGCAACCTTCTTGCTGTGAGGCCTGAGTGTTGCCACTCAGCCACCGTGCCGCCATGCACAATAATCATTTTACAAATGCACAACTGTTTAACATACCAATATATACACACAAAAACCGGTTTCACACTCATATATTGCGTGTGCACAAACTTCCACCAAGGACTTCTGACACCATCCTCTGTAGTTGTGATTATTCGGGTCAAAACATAAGTACTGGCCATTTAAAAGCAAAATTAAGTCTTCCAGTATAAACTCCCATATAGTATCTCTCAGTTTATATGACATTAAAGGTCCTATATTACCCAAAATTGGGTTTTGTGAACTTTAAGTCCTGTTAGTTGTTACCTCAAATAATTATCTCATGTTTGAGTAGTGATTTATTAGTATGTCTACATCTCCAAAACTTAAAATGCAGCTTGTGACATCATGTAGTAGTTGAAGTCATAGTTTTCAGGTTAACAGCTCATTTTTACCTGTAGTTTAGCAGAGTTTCGCATTACCAAGAACAAAATCATCCAAATGATTCTAGTGAAAGTTTAAAAGTTTAAAAACACCGGAGAACTTTCTGCATTACCAAATGATATCACAAGGTGGAATAGAATGTTTTCAGTTTGAGCAAATACTGTTTTGTCCCTGTGCCAATAATGGTTAAATCATGATCCTTCTTATAAATGTCACAATAATCATAACAAAAGTTTGATCTATGAAGATTCCTAGTACAGAAAATCTCCACACGTGCCTTTTGGAAAAGACTGACTTTATTTACAGAGAAATGCACAGAAGCCCATACAAACAGTTCATCTGTTGTCCACATGGTACATCCCGACCACGGCCGACTGCTGCACCATCAATGGCTCTCTCCCTTCTTCCCCACAACCTGCAAACAACCATTTACACACATATACTACACATAGTGTTCATCCATAGACCTTATATATGAATGGGCATAGCTAACACGCTAGCTGCCATGTGCCAAATAGGAAGCGCGATAGGAGTCTCTTCTGGCTCCCTCTGACTCTGGCTCCAATTGACTTACATTAGGATCTTGTCACCCCTCTTTCTGTGATTACATGCAGTGAGCCTTGTCATTTTGGTCTTAAAATGTTCTTATTAACCCGCTATACATGATCCTGAATTCTTTTTTTTTTTTTTTTCCCTATTTTGTCCGTCAAAAAAATCCTATTCATAACATAGAGCCTGGCTCCAGATTCACTCTGTGCATCGTGTGCCTCATTCATCATCCATCACGCTATGGATGATGTCACACTCAGTCCACTTCTTTTAAACAGTGTTCATCTGAAGGTTACTATGCATTCATGTTAGGACTGGACAATACGGTCACAGTTAAATGTGGTCTGTGGAACTTTTTATGTAGAATGCTTGCACATGTTTGTCTCCATGGAGTCATTACTCTGCCAGGATTTACATTTTACAGTATGGCATTTATGACCAATCTTTCAACATGAAAAAAGCAGGTCAAATTACAGGTCAGATTTGTGGAGATATGAGCATGCCCCACAATAAGAATGCATGTTTGTAATGTATTTTTAACAATAACAACATTAGTCATTTAAGATAAATTAATTCCATAGAGTGTAATATTGCAGCAATAATAGCTTCATGGAGGGTATTGTGTCGTCTGTTTATCAATTTACGGAGTACCTTTAATATTCTTCACTGGAAACTAAAGCAATCTGCAGTTTGTGATACCTGACACTTTCATGCAATCGGTTAAAACCACTTGTCACTCAAAACATGATGGACTAACAAAAGGTGCTCAAAAGTCCCACCTATTCTGAAAAAACAATCATGTTTCTCCTCATCATTTACTCACCCGAAGTTGTATTTGGAGTTATTCAATGTTTGAGCAATCCTTAAATCGCTTATTTACAGGACGCCATTTTACCGGTCAACTCCTGTTTTCACCACCAACAGCGCAAGTATATTCAGTGTTTTATTTTCTTAATGGGTGATAGATGTAGGATTTGTCAGTGCTGCATAGTCATTTTGTAGAAAAAAAAAACTGCCCATCTCTCCCAGTGGGTACTGCAATTTATGTGTTATAGTTATAGAGTGTTATAGATTTTGACTATTGCAGACACAAACACAATAGGTCTTCTTTGAGAGTTTAAAAGGTAAAACAGAGGCTAACGCAGTTGTTTTTAGTCCAAAAGACATTTAAAACTTCAAATCTGGTGAAGTGTTTGGTGTTACTGCTGTCTATGTGCGCAGAATAGATTGTTAATATTGTGGCCCGTGTGTGCTCAGTACCCTTTTGAAGTCGTTCATGTTGGTGGCCTGGACTGGTGTTCCAATAAATGAGAGATAGTTGATTTTGGTTGTCTCCTCATCTCCTTGATTTGACTTTACAAACATCTGCAGAGAAAAATATGAACAGAGATTCAGAAAACACATGGCAACATTAACATTCCCTTCTTCTGACCACAACTGTATTTCTGAATATCGCTTTAGAATGATCGTGAGCAGTATCAGAACAAGTAGAATAAGAGCACATAGACTAGTGTAAGCCCATGGACCACTATGGAACCAACCTGGACCACTGAGTGATTACACAGATATAGATATAAGGCCACAGGGGGGAAAAAAGTACTACATTTTCACTAAAAATCATATTATACAAAGAGGTGTCCAGACTTTTTTTAACACTGTGTTTTAGTTTTAAGTGCCACCAGCTTTAATAAGGCTTGGAAAATGAATTTAAAGTAAATATCACAACACAGTGTGATGTTAGTAAGATTATAGTGGTAGAATTTCTTAAATTTGCTGAATAAAATGATTGCCCATCATCAGGTGGGTTAATGGTATTTTACCTAAAACACAACAGCATTCATCTGTTGGAGCTGTAATCACCCTGCCAACCTGTGCTGACTGCTCAGCCAATGTTGTTTTATCTATAAGTGAGATTCACACTGCCAGCCAACCAACTGAGATATCAAAATGGACTTTGAAATGTTAATATGACAACACGTGACAACACAAGCCCCTCACCGTAACACTCTGCACGTTCTGGAACTTGACGTAACGCAGTGGTATGAGGCCTTCATCCTTGTAGTCTTCCTCACACAACTCCAGGCTCTGAGTGGCTTCGCTGTGCTCGGCGTCATCAAAGTCCATGGAGCGTGGCAGGTTAATGAAGAGCTTCACCTGTTTAGGGGCCTGTGCTATTGATAGGCACAAAACACGCTCATACCACCAACATTCAGCAAGTGTCTGTCACATGACAGCAAACATCCATTTCACTGTAAACATGTACATCATATTATCTAGATTGGAAATCCAGGAAGTAAAAAATGTTCAAAAAATTTTCAAAAAATAACTGCTACCAAGCAATCCTACTGTAAGTAAGCTCTGATTTACAACATAAAAATAACACGTATATTTTCTTTAAAAGAAGGTATAACACTTTTTAATTGCTAACACATAACATATTTAGATCACCATGTTACGTTTTATTGTTCATTGTCAAATTCATGTCAGGTTTGTGAAGTTAGGTATTGTTTTCTATCTTACTCTTGTATGTTCATGAAAAATGGAGGAATATGGGTGATGCAGGCTTGTGGGTTTAGCACTGGGTGTAGACTCGTACCGCTAACCGGAAGAGATCGAACAAATACTCAAACGTGCACTCTGCACCTAGCCTGTTTTTGATTATGGTATATTTTAACATGGTAGAAAGGTCCAAAAAGTTGATTTAGCATAATCATATAACAACGTGGACTATAACTCTGGATGTTTTATTTGGAGTGATTTGTGCATGTTTAAGCAATCTTTAATCATTTATTTTCAAGACATCATATTGCCAATCAACCCCTATTTTCACTGCCACTGTTCCATGCCTACTACTCTGTATTTACCCTGTTCTCCAATAAAATTTTCTCAATTGGTGATACATAATGGTATTTTTATTGTGAAAGTATTTACTGCGATGTCAGCTCTCATTGGACACTGCAGTTTTCTAACGCTTAAGTCATCTCAATTGTTTCTTTTATTAGGTCGTTTTAGATGAACACTGCAGTTTACATGTCTACATGCTTATAACATTACAGCAGATACAAGCACAATAGCTCTTTTTTAGGAAAAATATGTTCCTTCCGCATAAATTGTCTCTGGATTTTTGATGGAATTTTGTGTATTAATGGCGTGGTCGGAGGGACTCAGCCCATCTTTTAACTTTTCTTCCCAAACTGCCACTGGACAGTGGACTTGCACATAATAACATAATTAGAAAAACACGAAGTCTGTTGTATGCACTTGAACAGCACTAGAGACTAACAGAAAAGCTCCCCAGTGTGAGCAGAGGCCTTACCGAATTCTGAGCACAGCAGCTTCATGGAGAAGAGTTTGACGGGCTGACTGAAGGCGATGGTGATCAGCAGCTGCACAAACAAAGAGCTGAAATATGACCTTGTAGCCTTGTGTGGAAGATACACTGAAAGTTTCTGTTTACTTTTAATCAGCTTTTTTTAAAGCCCTTATGTAACTAGAGAGAATATTTAATATTCTGGAAAAGCATCAAAATGTATGTTTGTATGACTATAATAATTTGTAGTAAAACCAGCAACACACCTCACATTGAAAAAGGATTACAGTCACTCACTGTTAACAAGGTTAATAGTGAGTGTACAAGTTTGACGTAAAAAGCTAGGCTATGACAGCATAGCAGTTACCTTTAAGTTAGTGACATATAGACTCGTAATTCAATTTAATATCTAATTACACCATTATTTACAGCTCTGATGCAACTTGTGATTAGACTTACATTATGTAAAGGTCTCTCGTTTGAACTAGAAAAAGCCAGAAATCAGGTGAAAAAAAAAAATCTCATAGGCTAATTTTTCTCAGTCTTGTGGAAATTTATCACGTGAGATCTTGTGGTACAAGGTCTTGTCCAACCCTATTGGCAAATATCTAGTTAATAAAAAAGGTCTGCTCAAGCCTATTAATTGCACACCTCCTGATTGTGGAGATACATTTCTCATTCTCATAGACTTTCCAAAAAATAAATGAATAATTAATTTAAAGCTCTGTGATAACTAATGACCAGAAGACCTATAATTTAATCTAACATCTATTTCCGAATCTTTATAACTGACTAAGTTATTAAAACATTTGCTTTGCTATTAAAGCACCTTAAAGCATTAAAGCATTATTAGCTATTAAAGCTATTAAAGCATATTAAAGCAAATGTGCTTCATCGGCTTAAAATGATTGTGCTATAGATAATAGCTACCATGTAGCTGGTTAGCCTCTGTCGTGCCTTTTAACACTTAATGTTTGAATTTTTCAAAAAGTTTATAGGAAAAAAATTATGGAACATGCACTTCCAGAACATGCGGTCATAGTAATGCACCATTGCCCAGGCGTGCAACAGTGATGTGGCCCTCTAGTGGTCAGCGCACTCACCTGCTCATCACAGTCAGACTCCAGGAAGGAGGCGTCTTTGGTCAGACAATTGTCGAAGCTGCTGTCGTCGCTTTCGTTCAGACACTCACAACCGGCTTTGTTCACAAAGGGCATCAAGTCCATCTGAACCACACACACAACAAAGACCTTTAAGAACGCCTGTACTTCCAACTGTTTGGAAGGGCTTTTAGGTCTGTAGTACTTCTAGCATCATCTACCCTTAAAGAAAGAGCTCGGGCCTCTATTACTAATCACATTTTCCGCTACATAAATGTGTCTAGTGGATGGAGCTAGGATTTAAATTCTTAAAGAAACCATAAGCAAGATTTTGATTTGAAATTTCAAAAGCCTCTGTGCCCCCAGATACAAGGTATACATGTTCAAATCATATTTTTTTATAAATATATATAAACATATATACGCACACATATATACATATTATATATATATATAT
>KN504016.1:16291-26353 GCA_000787155.1 Scartelaos histophorus | reverse complement strand
GTACACACACGTACACACACGTACACACGTGTACACACACGTACACACGCGTACACACACGTACACACGTGTACACACACGTACACACACGTACACACATGTACACACACACGTACACACACGTACACACACGTGCACACACGTACACACACGTACACACAGGCTGTAGCTCACCACAGTAGCTCTGGAAATACTAGACGCTATTTTATTATATTTTAATATTGGACTCAGATACACAGAAATCATCTGCACTTGCATCCCAACATGGCTTTATTATAAGACTCACTCATCACAATATATTATAATAAAGAGTAAAAAATGCAAATAGTAATTATAAATCCTAAATAAGTAGCAAATAAAATAGTATGAGGCTGGTATCAGAAAAGGCATAATTATATAAATCAAGTAAAAATAAAATAGAAAATAAGTAATAAAAATACCTCAGATATATGCAACAGGTCTTAAGGAAAACAGTGTTAAGATGATATGATGATTGACAGAACATATGGAATTGATTTTATTGTGATTATTGCATGTTTGCTAAAAGGTTGATTTCAGCGTATGAGAGAACATTCCAAATGGTCAAGAACACCTATTTTTTTTTCTTTCACAACAGGACAGAGCAAAGTCCACACCTGCCACCAGTGTTTGAAATTTTAGCATCAGGCCCAACAAAAGCTCCTTCAGGTGTGTGCATTCAGACAGTTAACCCAGTTTCATGGGAGCCTGCATATCTGGAGAACAGAGCTCCTGCCTCATGTGCCTCTGGCTGTGTCCTTCTCAATGACAGGCCTTTATGACCACAGCCTTTGAACTACAGTACACTGCATGTTTTATGGGGATTTCACATAAACAAGAGTGGATCCATATTTTATCATTTAGTTTTTTTTTTAATGTTTTCCAAAATGCATGTATTTTAAATGCAATTTTATGCTTCCATCTTCATATTTCATATTTCATATTTGTTTTTAACATCCAAATATCATACGTGTGAACTTTGTTTAAAAAAATCAAAAATCAAAAATCAAACATTTGTTCTGTTCATGTTCATGAATTAATTGATTAATTTCAGCCATTGTTATTATTAAATGTACATATATTTTTTGTCTCTTTACCATTGCCCCAAAACATGATTGAAGGTTTAATTATTTTCTGCAAAGTCCAGTGTTTGCTAGACCAAGCCCTGACCCTCTGCCACAAAATTGTAGAAGGTTTATTGTTAAACTGTAACCAATCATCAGTTTATAGCTGACATGTGTGGTCACTTATTTACAGAATGAAAAGTATTCATGAATAAATGACTATATTGTGGAAGACGGGAACTGTTAAAATGTTCTGTTTGGTTTTATATATGATTACAAATGTGTACCACATCTGTTGCTTATGTAAATGTACACTGTGTTTGTTTATAGCCTTGTGCTGGAACTATTTTGATGTATGGTCTTACTTGTTCAAAGTGTGTAAATAAATGGGGATAAACATGCAAACGTTAATTCAGACCCAGAATTGACCTCCTCACTGGCACATTGGGGTGTTTCAGCTCTTTCAAAGTGGAAAGAATGAAGGGACGTCTGCAACAACACAATTTTAGAGTCTGCAAAAACACTGAACCATTGCACCTGTCCCTTTGCACACAGGTTTCCATGACCATTCTCACATCTTTGCTTATAAAATGTTCCAAACAATAATTAAAAAGTTTTCAAGTCCTCCCTCATGCAACATCCATTTATTTCAGCTGCAATGAAGTCAAAGGTTTTGTGACTGGACCCTTCGATGCCCTGAGAAAAGATGCAGTATGGGTTGAGTATGGGATCCTTGACAAAAACAGTTACCTGCTTGCAATGAGAAACACCAAAATGCCCCATGAATGTGCAATTTAAAGAAGAATTCGGACAAGCAAAACAAGTACAAGAGTGTAATTTAATATTTTACAACCCACTAAGCTTGAACAACAGCTAACAAATAACTCCAGTTTGTTAATGAGTATGTAACACTATTCGCTTTAACTTTTATTCAGTTTGTGTTTAAATCAATTTAAACATTGTCAAAACATTTTCTTGTTGTCTGATTTCTGACATATTACTTATAATCTCTATAAAATCATTTGTTGTCAATCCTGTCTGTTAAAGGTGCTATAGAGGATTTTCCAAGGAATGAGGAGTACACCGACTGTTTGTCCTTTTTCAAATGCTGCACATGGGTGAACTCAGCCCCCTCCCCTACAGCTCCAGCCTCTTTACACCAAACCCATTTACAGCCACTGCACTGTGGGTTTGGCTGCTACTGTTATTTTTTACTATTATCATAACTGCAATGACATTCAGAGTAATAATGAAGTTGTGAGTGTGAGAGTAATGTATGCTGAGCAAAATCTTGGAGATTACTTTAGATTTACAATTATGTGTTTAATGAAGCGGATTGTCCTAGATAATGAGTTCGCTCATCATTGCTACACATGACTTGTAAATACAACTAGCTACTAATACAGCACACAGAGGCAAATGGACTTTTTCTTTGCATTGAAAATCACGTTTTCAGATACAGGATATCACATTTGTGTCCTGAAAAACATCTGTCAAGCTCATGGAAATCAAGTAAGTTTCCCAATGACAAGCAGAAGTTACCTGTCTGCTTCAGTGCAGCCATCACTGGAATGAATCTCCTAGATTCAGCAAACCACCTTTGGCTTTGCTCCTTTTCCCCTTCTCTTCTTCTTTCATCGACCTCAAAAATGAACTTTCTTTTTGTGGTGAACTGGTAGTGGATTCTTGTCTGTCATTGCAACAAACTTTGTGCCAACTACAAGGAAGCTACAGCTTGAAAAAGCTGCTAAGAACCACTGCATTGGTTTAGTAAACAGCGTCTTATGTCTGTGGACTGCGTAAGAGCCGTACATAAACCACATAACCCTAGCACGCCGGAGAGTCAGTTACGCTAGAAGTGTAGGGAGTTTGATTGACAACCAAACAGCCAATAGAAAACGAGGTAGCCTCGTTTTCTCTGCTTTCTCTGCTGATGTTTATTTGCTCCCACCACATTCAGAGTTGATGGATTTTCATTCTTTTTGTTTTGGTTGTCACAATTACAAGGCTGCTACATGTCTATAATGCTATCATTGACAATTTGAAACAAAAAGAAAATCTTCCATACAACCCTTAACCCAATGTCCAGTATTATGTCCAACCATTCCCATACTCGCTCCTTTTTCCTGTCAAATATTTTCTCCAAAATGACTCAGGAACTAATGGTGGAGGAGGTGGAGTCTGTTTAACACTGAACATTACACCAACCTGAACTTTGGACCAAATCACCCAAGGCTCTCTCTCCTTCATGGAGTCTCTGTTGCTAAAAAAACATAACCAGGGAAAATGTATTTATTGATGCTTATTTTCATTAATTTAATCTAATTACTGTAATTATAAAATCATTATAAGTAAATATGTTTTATGTTCTCAAGGGCAGAATGGGAAAATTTAATAAAGCATGGACACTTTTTGCCGGAGTTAATCTATAGACAAATAAACAAAATTGTCCAGGCTCTGGTAACTGCCCACTGTGTGACAAATGGAGTTGCATTTTTGGTTTGTGAAGCCAGAGGAGACCATTTTAGGGAAGAAAGGTGGCATTGAGAGAGAGTTAAAGCAATAGCAACCATAGCATGGTTTGCTGGAGTCTGGACTCTGTCTATGTTTCAATTCCCATTTGAGTTTATGTGTCACCACTTTATATTCATTAATCTTCTGCCTTTTCCAGTTCAGGGCCACAGGTGACTGGAGCCTCCCCCTAGGCTGTGGTCACCTTGTCACAGGGATTTACAAAAAAAAACACAAACAGATTTCAGATTTGTGCAGAGTGCATTTTAGCCACACCAATTCACAAACTAACATGCAGTATTTGATGTCTATAATAATATTTTTAGAGCACCCGAGCCCTCTTCAAAGCTTCCAATTATGTCAAAGCCCTTTGTTCAGCTGTCTTTTTTACAGAAACAAAACATCATGGATGTTTTTAAGTTACAAATCATTTTGTAGCACAGAGACTGCACTTTTAAAGGTGCTTTCAACACAACAGGCCACACTATTCCCTTATCTCACCAGGAGCACTGTGTGGGTGTCAGGGAAACAGCTCTGGAGTGGCTCAGGTGCTACCTGGCAGACAGGCCCATTACTGTCATATTTGGGGACTCCTTCTCCTCTCAGGCCCTTTGTTCTGGTGTTTCCCAGGTCTCTATTCTTGAGCATGTCCTTTTTTCATTTTACCTCCTACCACTGAGTCAAAAAAACAAAAACAAAACATGGGACATCAAACCACTTCTATGCTAATGATTCCCAAATCTCTTTGCTCCTCAAGAAAATCAATAACAGCTCCTTGGCACCCCTGTTGAAACGTTTAAATGATGTCAGGGCTTGGTTGGCAATGAATTTCTAAAATTTGAATGAGTCCAAAAGTGACATTTTTGTTTTTAAACCAAGCATGTCTGCTAATTTGCAGTTTGACATGGGCTCTTTTCAAGAATGTATTAAACGTACGGCTACAAACCTTGGCGTTGTCACTGATGAAGATTTTAAATTTGACAAGCAGATAAATGCAATGGTTAAATCCATTTTATCACCTACAGCTTTTATCCAGGCTCAAATCCGTTTTATCTTTTAGTGATTTGTATCGGGTGAGCCATGCTTTTATCTCTACATGTCTTGACGACTGTAAGGCACTGTACACTGGTATCAGCCAAGCTAACCTGTCATGCTTACAGCTAGTCCAGAATTCTGCAGCACATCTTTTAATTGGCATACATCGTAGCAAACACCTATTTTATCCTCGGTGCACTGGCTCCCCATTCATTTTAGAGTTGATTTAAAAACTGTATTATTTGTTTTTAAAGCACATTATGGACTGGCCCCAACATACATTTCAGACCTGATTGTTCCTTATTGAGTTGTGAGGCCAGCTCCAACTTGTCATCCCAAAAACAAGATTCAAAAGCCCTGATGACCGGGCCTTTTCTGTGGTTGGCCCCAAACTTTGGAATCTTCTCCCCTCATATTAAAACTGCCCTTTCAATCGATTCTTTTAAGTCTTGTTTAAAAACGCACTTTTTGTCTCTGGTGTTTCACACGGTGTGAGAATTGTGTGGTCTTCTGTTTTATTAATTGATTTGTTATTTTTCTATTTGCTCATTTGAGTATTTTTTAATATTTTTATTTACTTGCTTATTTATTTTTATTTTATTTTATTTATTGTGTCAATTTATGTTGGCTTTACTCTGTGCAGCACTTTATAGACTTTGTGTTGGTAAAATGTGCTATACAAATGTAGTCGGATTGGATTGGATTCTCTTCACTTCAGCGCCCACCACTGTGGGGAGTCAATCACTTCCTGTTATTAAGTCTCAGCTGGTGTCAAAGGTTAAGGGTGAGAGGTGGAACACAGACACAGCGTTGACAAGGAGGCCCAAAAGAGAGCTCCATACAAATAGGGTTTCTTTTCTGTCCAGCCCTGCATCCACAGGTCTAACTGTGAAACTAGTGCAGATGCTGCTGATGATAGGAGGAATTACTGAAGAATTCTGGGAATGTCTTGAATGTTAATGACAGAGGTACAAAGTTCCCAAAATGTTATCATTTTTTTTGGATTCTCTTTTGTAATCTGTTCTTAACCACACTGTCACAACTGTTGCTTGGTCTCGTGGGGACTGGCTGTGGCTACATTTATACAAAGGACAATGAAGAAGAATCTAAAGACACATTTTCCAAAGACTTGCACAGTAATGTTATTACTTTGCCTGAAATTTTCCACAGTATGGCATTAGAATGATCTCTCTTGAATGTATAAGGCCCCATACCCAATTTTCCCCGTGTAGTTGAGTAAACTTGTCTTGCCCCAGTACAGATATACTGTATAAGCAGCTCTTGAGGTAAAAATATGTCTGCTGTGTGCTCTCTGCATCTAAATATAGCTTATGTTTTATTGGCTGATAATCAGGAAGTGCATTCCTTTGTACCTTACCTTCCTTTGTCCTTTTTACCTTAACAAAGCTCTGGACACTGACACACTGCAATAAAACAATGGACAGGACTTATTCACAGATTTGGGGGACTGGTACTGAGCTGCTTGTTAATCAGGTTTTTTGCTGAAGATTTTGCTCAGCACTACATTACTGGAGTAATTTGCAAGAATCATAATACAGAAGATAGAAGATATAAACTGCTGAATATATGTAGATTTTTATTTTAAGTGAGTCCACACTACCGTGTAATTAGAACTAAACCAGGACTAACTGAGAACTCACTAAGGTTTGAATAAGAATTAACTGCAAACACATAACATATTTAGATCACCATATTACCTTTTAATTGTTGTCTCAAAGAAACAGTAATGGTAATACCAGAAAAAATTATTCTTTTAAACTTGTATTTTAGCACTCAAATTTGCCACATCTTTGACACTATCGCTCACTGCTTGTTTATTTATACACAAACATCAGTTCTTTATTATTTTAATAAATACAAAAGTAATCTAAACAAAGACCTTCAGTTTTCTCTTTCTCACCTGACTTAAAAGCTAAAATTTAAATCTAGCTCAGACTATTTTCGCCTTCTTCTGTGCATGGGTAAATAGATATTTGGGATCATATTCTTCTCATGGAGGCACCCGAGCAGGCTGCTCAGCCCATTATCAAGCATGTATGAGTTACACCTCCTTCATTGTTGTCCAAATGAGCCAGAGCCATGAGAGGGTCTGGTTACAGCGTAGTGTGACCTGCCAAGCCCATACACTGGAGAAGTGCACAAACAACAGCACTGCACTCCTGCTTCTACACGTCGCCTTGGCTTCATAACAAAAGCACAGAAATGCCATATGTTCATGTGGGTCAACGTATGATTTTATGCTGCTTTGTGACTTATTATCTTTGGTGTGAGAGGTCAACAGGAGTTTCACAGTCACTTAACAAAAAGCTATGCTACATTAACCATATGTAGATCATGTAATAGTAGCAATGGGATCACTTACATGGATTGATTGTCAATAAATGCTCAGGTTTTATAGGTGGGTAGATGTTTTATTATCTATCATTACACAACATGATATATAGTAATTTGCTTGTTACTCCTTTGTTTTACAATCAAGCATGTTTCATGCTCTGAAGCTCAACCCTTATGTACACCACCACAGTTATGTAAAGTTCACAGATTAAAAAAAAGAAAGAAAGAAAAAATGTGCAATTCATTATATGGCCACTGGGGTCACAGCTACAGTTTGTTGAACGCTGAAACTGCACTCTGTGGCCCAGCATTTTTCATGCAAACACTATCCTTCTGCCTTCCAGATGACTTTACGCAGAGCAGAAGAAATTATGGCTGTCATGTCATCTTGAGCAATAATGTGTAGCTCACAACAGCTGTGCTACATGTATATGCATATTCACAATGGTACTGATTCCATGTTATTACCTATGGATGGATTTAACATGACACCAATATCTCCCATAGAGAAATTTTTGAAATATATGTGACAAGCTGTGAAAAACTGAATTAGACTTTTGGGGGATTTCTTCATGGGTTGGGGCTAAATGAGCTCCATGTGTTTGAAGGTACAGTAAATCCAGTATGTTGACCCCAGGTTGGTTTTAGGGAGGGTGGGATCAGCCTGAGCTTACTAAAGGCGCTTCAAGTCTTCATCCTCTGGGGAGACATCACAAGTCAGCATACTTCATGGATGAAGTGAAGAAATATGAGTCTTATTCTTTCACCGGCCTCCTCTCATTGTGTAGGCCCTGACTTGACATGCGTGTTAGACAACTGGGGTGTGGTGCATTAGCAGACTGTTTATGCTTACAGTTGGAGTCATTAGCATTGCTTTGGTACGAAATATACACAGCTAAAATCATTACATCAGTATTCATACTTTGTCTAAAAACACTACTAGACTGTGGATACAAAAAGGACAAAAAAGGTCCACTTTGACTAAATTGCTAATAGTGGCTCTGAAGATTTGAATTATCTATTGGGGAGTCCCTCTGATTGCTTCCCACAAATTGTTCACTTTCCATGTCGTTTAAGTGGTTTTAAAGGTGTAGAAATGAGACATGAATCAGATTTTGGTGAGTTTGTAACTGTAGCCAGCTGGTTCTTCGAACTAGGACCTGCAGCACTGGGGCGGTTTGCAGCCAAGTGTGAAGCGGCTGGGATGAGGATCAGCTCCTCTAAGTCCGAAGCCATGGTTCTTGACAGGAAAAAGGTGGCTTGTCTTCTCCGGGCAGGTGGGGAGTCCTTGCCTCAAGTGGAGGAGTTCAAGTATCTCGGGGTCTTGTTCACAGTGAGGGGAGGACGGAGCGTGAGATTGACAGGCAGATCGGTGCAGCGTCGGCAGTGATGCGGTCGCTGTATCGGACCGTTGTGGTGAAGAGGGAGCTGAGCCGAAAGGCAAAGCTCTCGATTTACCGGTCAGTCTATGTACCTACGCTCACCTATGGTCATGAGCTCTGGGTAATGACCGAAAGGACGAGATCACAGATACAAGCGGTTGAAATGAGTTTCCTCCACAGGGTGGCTGGGCGCTTCCTTAGAGACAGGGTGAGGAGCTCAGTCACATGGGAGGAGCTCGGAGTAGAGCCGCTGCTCCTTCACGTTGAGAGGAGTCAGCTGAGATGGCTCGGGCATCTGGTCCGGGTGTCCCCCCGGGAGGAGGCCCTGGGGAGGGCCCAGGACACGCTGGAAGGAAAAATGTTAAAAATCAATTTTGGCTGAATTTGAATATAACATACACTTAATTATGTCTTAAAGCACCATGTGTTCTATGGTGTTCGTGTTTGAGGCCAAAGCTGGAACACTGTTAAATTGCAGTCATTTAGATAGCATCTACTGGTGAAGTGTTACAGTGCAACAGGGGGCTGGTTGGCCAGTCATTACAGATTGTAGCTTTATGTTTGAGGCCAGAATTCAAATTCCTGTTTCAACTTGATTTTAGTAGAATATGCAAATTAAATGACAATTTTACATGCGCAAGTTTTTAATTTGAAGCATCGCATTGTTCCACAGGCTCCACATGACAGTATAGTATAAATAGCCAATGTGCCAAATGCACATGGTTTTATATAGAAATTAAATATTTTGACCTCAGTGGATTCATGTGCAGACTTTAGCCTAAACTGAATGGTGGCTCTGCTTGGAAAAATCCACTCAAAGAGTTAGAACTTCCTTGCTGGGCTCTACAACAGTGAAACAATATTATAACAATTAAGCTTGAAGTCAAGGTCCTTTATTCACCCTGTATTTGTCCTTGGCATCTGACCCATCCGTCAATGCGTCTAGAGCAGCCTGTCAGTGAGCTCTGCAGTGCTGTGCTTGGACAAGGCTTACCCAGGACCTTAGCTGGATAATTTTACTTTTTGTGCAATGTACATGTTTTGGGTTGATGATGTGAGATCACATTTAGCATTTAACTTGGTGTTTGTTCTGCTGTTCTCTGTTGAAATGTAAATTTCAGAATATAACTATTCCCCAAGCCAAAACTGAAAACCAAGAAGTATAAAAATCTGCAATTCAAAAAGCCACTTGTGATATTTGGTAATGAAAGTTAAGAGTATTTGGACAAAAAATCAGATGTCCAAAGTATTCACAGTTAATGACCTTCTGATTGTGCATGCCTTATGAAGCATGTGCTTATGATGTCTATGGAAGTGTTTTGCTGCAGAATAGAAGATCAGACGTAAAGCCACTGTGACAGGGAGAGGATTAACCTAAGTCTAAGGTCCACATGGGCGCAGCATGCAAGCCCCCCGCCATCAAAGGGCCTGTTCAAGCCCTCCTCACGCTTGTGCAAATATCTGCCAGTGCCATGGAGAAAACCCAGCCGCCTCCACAGGAAGTGGCTGCACTTAGGTGACGTATTAAAGACCTTTTCCCAGTTTCCCCTTAATGTAGCAAATTCCTCTCAACTGGGTCAAGCTGTGGGGCTCCACTGTTTACTCAAAGCTGCATGTGAACTTGACTAGTTGATTTTTTTATCGACAGTACATTCGTACAATGTTTCTGACATACATAAGATAACAATACTGTTTGT
>KN504016.1:0-14296 GCA_000787155.1 Scartelaos histophorus | reverse complement strand
CACACACACACACACACACACACACACACACACACACACACACACACACACACAGACACAGGGCTGAGGGGAAAGAAGCTCTCAGAGGAGATGTCTCTGTTTCATCTTCCAGTCAAACAGCAAACGAAACATGATCTGTCTACCTGTACTTTTTATGTTACATTTTTACTTCCTCATGATAAAATCCAGTGCTCTATTTGGAGGAACACATAAATGTACCACAGTTTATGTCAAACCAGGATCGTGTGTCACAATTTAAGGACGGCAAACTGACATAATGGCATTGTTGACTTCTTTTATTTTTGCTGTAACTCAAATATTCAGCATGCAGATGAATTTATCTTATTTGTGTCCATACAGATTCCCAGTCTCAAGAGCTGCTTATGTATTACACTTTTCTCTCTGCTCAGGTAACTATATCAGCCTCTCTTTTCATTTGTGACACTACAGCCACCTGATATATGAGGACCTACATTCCAGTGAAAAGAAAAGAGACACTGAACTAAGGAGCACTAAGAACTACAAGTGAGTTTGCATACTTCCAATTACAACTCCTGATTACTTGTCTCTTTGCCTTTTCCCAACCCAATAATATATAAAAAATAAAAACATGAAGTATTACATTTTGTTACTTAAGTAAAAATACAGAAACCGGAGCAAAAAATATTCAAGTAGAAGTATTACATGAAAAAACCTACTTAAAACAAATGCAACATAGTGTGTTTAATAAAGATTTGTGCTGAATTGTACATTTTTCTTTGCTTAAACTTCAAATTAATTCCAAATCAACCTTTCCAGGAGGTCTTATAAAAATGTGGGGGAGTAAAAAGTACAGATATCTGGTGTTGCAGTAAGGAAAAAGGAGAAAGTACCCACTTTAAAATGCACTTAAGTAAAATAAAGATATCTAACATTTTTATTTGAGTACACCTGAGCAGGAATATTACTGTCAAAATACAATGAGGCTGTGTGAAATCAAAGTGCTGGAATCTGAATGAACTTTTCTCTGTGTATCATTGACTACTCTACATACCAATGTTTAAACAAACTTCAGAGAAAACATCAAAACTTTTCACGGACAAGGCAGGACGTGTTTAATCCGAGGTGATCCATACACAAAAAATGGTAGATACATTAAGTCAATACCTATCAGGTGCATTCTCTGCTACATAAAGTAAACCTTGGATCAACACCCACTCCCCTTTGGCTACTGTCCTGACTTTGATCCTTTTCTTTTGCACATATATTTCAGCATAACGCACACAAATACAAGTAAGGTCCCAGTCTAGTTCATTCATCTGCTGTTTATTGAGCGCGCTGGAAACACTAGAGGCTCAAACTCATGTATTTATACACAAGTGCAGCCAAGCAAAGCCAAGTATGTGCCCACAGATATTTACCCAACAGAACCACTTTCTCATTCCAGTGCTAGACGACGTCAACAGATGAATTGCTCAGAGTTGCAGATATAGTAAAGCTGAATTGATTACAGACAAAAAGTGTAAGTCATGCCCTCAGAATTTGTTCATTTTGGTGGTTTCCCGAGGTCCAAAGTTATTCCTCACTTACCTTATGCATTCCAAGCCTGATAAATCAAAGCAATGAAATGATAAGGGCTTTTCACAAATTTCAGAGGCCAGAGTTGAGTTTACCATAACTAGCATGCTAAACGTGCACTTCCAAAATCTCAGATAATAAAACTCTTTATAATTAGATACAGACAGTACACAACAGACATTTTTTGACCCCAAGAACTGCTTAACAGGCCAATATTACGTACACTGTTTTCTGATCTATGTTTTTCCTCGTGAAAAGCATTACTGGAGTTGTGTTTTGTATCATTCATAGATGTTTGACAAATCCTGCATTATTAGGTTCTATATTAGGTTCTTCTGTCAAACAGCAAATAAACTCTTCCACCGTGTGATGTTATGTGGTAATACAGAAAGTGCTACACTGTGCTTTATATGCTCCATAGACCTTCACAAGAATCAAATAAATTCAGTCCTTGAATTGCTTATCTTTACTGAACTGAATATAAAATGTAGTGGAAAGTGGAGCAGAATATTTAGTGTCCCAAAAGCCAATTTTGAGTAATACAGCACCTTTAATACAATATATCTCTACTGCGACAAGACAAACTGTCCTCACATATATGGAAAAAATCTGGTACAGGTTTTCTGAACACAATTCAATTCAATAATCCAAATAATGAATAACAAAATATACCCAAATAATTTCTGTATGGGCTACCCTTCGTCATTGTTTAAGAATAAAAGTCAGCTTCACTTCAAAGATGGAACAAATTGCACTCAAAATCCAAATGTATTCTTTGTCATACGTATAGAAAATCTCTATACATACATCAAAGAGTTCTCAGTAACACAAACAAAACACATCACCCAAAAGGATGAATGTGAAGGCCTCGTTTCACATAAAACACACTTTGTAGTTCTAGCTGTGGTTTTGGTTGGACTTTTATGGCAGTGCATTTGTTCTCTGCACAGGAGATAAAACTACATTAGCGGTACAGTTGTTACAAAACCGTAAGTGTGAAGTACCTTAGAGACCAACTGTGGTTTTTCAGTGCTGTCTCCTTAGAAAGGATAAAAAGTCTGCTTGAAGATGAATAGCAGAAAGTGAAAGTGTTGCTATTTCTCATCAGACTCTTGATTGGTGTATTGCGGTTTTCTCCACAGTGGAGTTCCCCTCGTATTTCATGGTTTAAAAAAAAAAAAGTGGCCTTATCATACCTACATCTTTTTTATTGTCTCATGAATTATTTAGCATGAAATCCCCTTTGGATATTTGCAACCAGATCTAAACCTGGTTTAAACTAAGCAATTATGGTACTGACACTTGATTAAATACATTCAGTGATATTTTACTTCCATTGGGAGGTCTCTAAACTGACACAATAAAGTTCTCCTCACTATATAATGTGTTGTTTAGTTCTAGTTAATCTCACCGCAGCTATGATTTTGCAACCCAGAGTGAACAAGGTTAGATTTTGTTTTTGTTACACCATATGCACAACACACTACAGCTTTAGGCCAGTCAGTTTAAGAGCTGAGATTGACTCCATTGTTTGAACAGGTCGTGTACATTAGGGCTCACTTGAGGAGCTCAGGTTTAAGGCATGTCCAGTGTTGATCAGAAGCAGACACAAAGCTCATTTTCAGATATGAAACACTGACCCTGGACATATGGTCACGCACAAAGGAATGTGTCTGAGATTAGGGCAGAAAACCATTGGCACACGCTTATTTTGGGTATGACCTCAGGCCCTGTTGCATATTTGGATTTCTTTTCTTTGATCATCTGATTTGAGTTAAACTGCAGAAGTACAGTAAGACCAGGTAATACCAAAACTGGATATGTTGACAGTGAACAATGAAACTGAACAGGCTTTCAAAATCTGCACAGGATAGTTTACAGGAAGTGGAGTAGACAAATCTGAATAGTGGTTTGTGTTACAAAACAATACTGTATGTGCACCATGAAAAGACCTACTGAGGTGGACACGTCAAGGGTTCTGTATGTCTGGACAAGCCAAGGAATGTTTTCAGAGCTTAAATGTGCACACCATAAGGGTCAGTATAGCATTACAGTAAGGTTTCTGTATATGGTGTTTTTATTGCATTGGCAAACATGTATTTGAATGTGCCAGCCTTTCAGGAGATCTAACTTCCAAATACAGTACAACATAATCACTCTGGATCTGCTTTAATTCGACATTCAGAGTTAAACAAAAATGCAATAGTGCCCCCTTGTGGATACAGTTATTGGACGCAAGATTGTAATTTGTGCAACATTTTTGTCTCAATTTTTCATAATTCTGAAAACCTTGGATTGGTATTTGTACTGGTATTATTAACTTGTGCTTAATTGTATGAATTTTGTGTTTATTTTAACTTACATTGTTGCTTCTAAACACACAAAGACTTGTCCTACCTTAAATGTAAGTACAAAGAGACTTCGTCATTCTAGAGTCAATTAAAATGTGTCTGAATTTACATTTACAACGACTGACATGACATGGGATCTCAAATCAAATAGAAAAAAGGAAAATCAGATTGAACAAAGCAAGTTTATTAAGTGAAATTAACCCAGACAAATGAGTTTTAAAGGACACAAACATAATCACACTTGGCATTACAAGTTTGCATATTCCTACAACAGTATCAAGTCCCTCTGTTAACCCTGCACCAAAAGCTTTGGCAACTTTTTATGTAAACTCAAAAATAAAACAAAAAGTCAGCCATAAAGCGCAAAAGGGACTGAACAACTGCAGTGTCTGGCAGTTGTTAAACAAGCAAAGCTTTAAATAAATGGCATCAATTATTCTTCTATATTTAATTTTTCATGCCTTAAACCATTCTACAACTGACAATCAACATAAGGTCATAGACCATTTCAAATCAAATGCTTTTTATTAGATTAGTTAGTTCAAGTATACATCATCTCAGCCATGTGAGACATTTTCTTGGGGATGTACAGATAATACTCCAGGTAACCTGAAAGATCTTCTATTGTAATGTCATCTACATAGGCTCTGGCCTGTTCTGAACATGAGCGGGGGGAGCCTGACGAAGTGGCTAAGTTACTGTTGGTGCCAGCAGGTCTATGAGAGTCCTCTGGACTCAATGTGGCTCTTTCACATTCAGTGACAACATTCCGCAGCCCTGTAAAAGAATACACCTCTACATCATTCCAGCTTGTGGGATTATTAGGCAGGCAACAACACTTGCGCTCAGGAACGTAGGTTTCTGCATTTCCTTTTGGAGAATCCCAACATTTTTTGTGAATGCAGGAGCATTGAGCAGGAGAACCACATGATGCGCTGAGCTCCGATAATGCTCTGAAGTCAGAGGCCTGAGCCTGTGCTTGAGGTGCTCCACTCTCTGCTCCATCACAGGCACTTCTCTCAACTCTGCTCTCCTCACTCGTCTGCACATCACCAGGGACACTGATTGCAGGGATAGTTTTTTGTAAAGAAGCTGAAGAACCAGGTGGTGTGTCGTAAGCAGCAGATGTTCCAAATATCAATGCAGAGATGTGGCTTTGTGCATGTGAAGAGGAAGGCTCTTTCTGGGCCACAGAGGACAGAGTTTCCCCCTCCACTGAGGGACCCAGTTCAGATGGCTCCAGACAGGCAAGAAGCTGCTGTTTCAAGCAGCCACTAGGGGGTGACAGTGCAGATGCTGTAGCAGAGCTACAATATGTGAACTTTGCGGGCTGGAGAATGGGGGACTTAGATCTGCGGCGCCGTTGTGTTCTCGAAGCTCCTCTTGAGGTTTTTCTTGTGCATCTACAGATAAAGAAAACAGTGGAAATATGTTCACATACAAATACATTAGGAGATGTGTTTAAATACCTCTATGTCATGTTTAAATCACATGATGTGCATGTGTCTGTGTGATATAGATTATGTGGCTGGTGGTGCTAGGAAAAGCAATAAGCTCTTAAGTCTGCCTGGTGGAGGTCTGGGCTGGGGCCAAAATACTGTCTGTTTAGATATGACATTGGATGGGAAGTACCGACAAAATATATAAGCTATTTCACCTACCCGTGCCAGTTGTCCTTTTGGCAGACATGTTTAGGTTTAGCACCATTTGTGTCAAGACAGGCACGCGAGGCTGATCTTGAAGTCACAGCTTCTGAGGCACTCACTCCTCCAGATAAACTGTAAGAAAAAATTGTTTTACACATTGCAATACCCCAGTTGTCACATAACACACTGTTTACAATTCTCAAATGAAAACAAACATTCAACTATACCTCTCTGCATCAACCCTCAGCTTTTTAAAAGCTGTTTGCAGGGTTTCCTCTTCACATTCCTTTCCTCCTGCCTCCATGGTGGAAGGAGGCTGCTCTGACCAGCCACCCAGCTGAAACAAATCACAATAGCATTGCAATCAATTGACCAACTAAAGACCTAACACTAGAATGATACACTGTGGTGCACATATTTAACTAATACACAGAAATAACTTTGTCGGGAGAAAAGGAACAGTGTGGTAAATGATATTACAATAATATAAAGTTAACACTAACTTTACCCTTCAGTGCATTTGATCCAAAATAGAAAAGGGGGTTAATTGTTAGGTGTCCATGTTCCATATACTAATTCAGAGAAGAGGACGTGATTTGTGAGTTAAGTTAGAGCAAAGGCAGTCACTGTATGTCGCTAAGCAGTTGATTTCATAAGAGCTCCTTGTAGGCTAAAGGCTCGCCAGTTCCCTTAGCTACAAGCTAATGCTAATGCGATATCGGACGAAAATAAACAAGCAAACGGTTTAATATACAAACAAATGACAATACTTACGGTTTATGATGTTCTGGACGCGTTAAAGAAACGTATGGCCAGGGCATAAAATGTTCAGTCTTTAGGGGTCGTTAGGTGTTCCCAGCGAGGCTATCGACAAATAAGACAATCTGCAGAGAGTGGCTAGCCCGCTCTAGCTTCAACTGCCAGCTCCACTATCTTTGCAAAGATTGGATTCCGTCAAAAAAGTCCTCAAAAAGCTTATCAGAAAAATCCTGAAGGAGGTTCAACTATTATAAATTTCTCAAGATCTGACGACGCTAAGCTCGACCCTCAAAAATTCACCTCGGCCTTGTTTACAGTCGGACCATTTGCAGTGACTCTGCAACACCAGCCCGCTGACGTCAGCGGCGCAGACACGTGACCGAGACGGGGCTGGTCCACGGACCTACGGGTCTATGGACTAGTTATTTTAATAGATCCATGAGACTAGTCTTCTCTTTTCTTATGGGGCCGTTATGATCTCTCTTAATGCCACGAGAGGACCACGTTTATCAATTATTTTTAGTGGTTGGGAAACACTATACGTTGTGTTGTGTTGTGTCGTGTTGTGTTCATAGGTTCCTACAACTCCCTGCTTGTAGGTGATATATTAAGGAGATTTTTGTCCATTCAAAAATTATAATAGGCTATCTCTGAAATGGACAAATCCTAGACCAGTGGTTCCTGATCTGGGGGCCTGGACAGCCTTCACCTGCTTCATTTCTGAGGCCAGTGACTTGTGACTTCAGGAGGTTCAGACCAATTCTAGACTTGTGGACCAAGGACTTGAACTGAGCTTTACATGTTAAGTTCAAAAATATAATGAGCACACTAGGACCCACTGATTGAGCATGAAAAATAAGCCAAAGGCTATTTTTAAATGAGCTAGACTTTCAGGTCTTTGAATGATACTGGAACTCAAACTCAAACTCAAATAGTGAGAACTTATTGTTTAACTGTCTGTCACAGATACTATATCATGTAGGGCTATTATTGAAAACAAATAAAAATGGAATAGAAGAAAAAGTAAGAAGGAAAGTTGACATTTAAATAACTTACAAAATTGTTGAACAATAAATTAGGGTAGGGGGAGTCCCTGCCTCAAGTGGAGAAGTTAAAGTGTCTCGGGGTCTAGTGAGGGGAGGACGGAGGGTGAGATTGACATGAGGATTGGTGCAGCGTCGGCAGTGATGTGGTCACTGTATCGGACTGTTATGGCGAAGAGAGAGCTGAGCCAAAAGGCAAAGCTCTCAATTTACCGGTCAATCTACGTACCTACACTCACCTATGGTCATGAACTCTGGGTAGTGACCTAAAGGATGGATGGTGGCTGGGCACTACCTTAGAGATAGAGTAAGGAGCTCAGTCACACAGGAGGAGCTTGGAGTAGAGCTCAGTAGAGCTTTCAGAACACCCTCGGGAGGTGTTCTGGGCATGTCCCACCAGGAGGAGGCCCCGGGAAGTGGCCGGGGTGAAGCGAGTCTGGTAGGTTAGACCTGTTTAGACTGCTACCCCCGCAACCCGGCCCCGGATAAGCAGAAGAAAATTGATGGATTGAGTAAATTGAATGCATTACTGCATAATTAAAGGAAACTCTTCAAGACCCTAAGTGATTTTTATGGCTGTTTTTAAGAAATTGCCCCCCAAAAGTGACTCGGTTAGCTTATTTGTAGTCTACAAAGGCTATACTATCAAGTGCAAATATAGACATAATAAGCAGGCCTATGATTACTCAAGAAAGAGTAAAAAGTTGTGATTTTGGTCATGTCTGCTCAGGGCCATTATTGCTGGGCATACTTTTTTATTTTTTATTTTAGTACCTTATATTTTTGCTCTTTGATAATATTGTGATATGTGCACTACTGTGTCACTTTGTCAAAGATTTTTTTAGGTTTAAAAATAAGTCCACTGCGGTCTATAAGTCTATTCTATTTATGAAGTTAATAAAGTAAAGGCTGTAAGGATGCGGTCAGTCCCATAGGTTTAAACTGTATGGATAAATCCAACTGTAATGTTCACAAGTGATAGTTGTAGTGATGTGTCTGATAGGAAGAAAAATACCAGATGAAAGCGCAGAGCGGCGCTGGCCCAATCACGCTGCGCCAACTGGACGCTGTTCCCTAAATGTCCCATCACTGTCCAATCACAGCAGACGGCGTGGAAAACTACAGGAAGAGTGAGGCGTCTGGACCAATCAGGTGAAAGAACAGTGTGACGTGCCACCGGAAAGCTCGTACAATCAGGAACGGACGCTATCGTGTTCTTTTACCGGCGTTCCTCCCGAAGCAACTGCACCTCATGAGTGCAGATTTCACGTTCAGCCCGCTGTTTATTCACTTATAATTTAAAGTGCGATTATCCTTTGAGTAGGACCGAAATGTTGTGTTTAAGTGGGTTGTCGGTGGCCCTCGCTTTGGCTCTAGTGCCTGGAAACACGGATGCGCTGAAGGAGGGAGAATGTGAAGGTAGGCTGCTGTTAGCTCTACTACTTCAACTTACTAACTTCTACTTACTAACTTCTACTTACTACTTCGTTTTGTAGTTTAACTCATACTGGATAGATTGCGGGTGATTACATAATTTCTCTGAATATTGCCAAATAATTGTGAATTTTTCATTTACAATTTGTCCCTGTTTTCGCCTGTGAAAGTAGCGTTAATCCTTTAGCATTTGTTTTTCCATTTGATTAGAAACATTACATCGGTATTTTCAGTACTGTAGTGCCACATAGTCAAGCTACATTAGGCTATTTTAAAAGTGCAACACAAGCTATTGATGGCACTGGACGGTGTCCCATGACAAAAGAGTTAAAATAGCTATTCCACATTCAGACGTAAATTGTTAATTTATATTTTTCTTGTTATGGTTATTCATTCCAGTTTAACTGTGTAACACAAGTTTGCTTTTCTTATTTTTCAGTGTGTGTGAGCTTTTTAGGCAAATTTTATGAGTCATTGAAGGAGAATGATGTAAAGTTCACTAATGGTGATATAGAAAAGGCCCTGATGAAAACCTGCAAAGATGCCAAGGGCAAAGACAACCGTTTTGTAAGTAAACAATGAACAGGTTATTTGAGCGTTTTCAGGCATGTCTTAGGAGTGAACAACACAGAACTGATCAGTAGCAACACGCTTCTAGTCAAGGGAATTCAAATAATTGTGTTTTACAGGAGCAGCTGTATCTGCAACTTAGTTAATGAGAGCTGTAATATCATTACATGTGGGCAAGAGGGGGAGATTCCTGTTACTTGCTACAATGTGTAATTTTAATATTTTTGATTGAAAGTCTAATGAATCATTTTATGAACTTTGTTTACTCATCTGTCAGTCACACTGAAATCTAGGATGAAACTAAGTTAAATTAAGCCCAATAAAATGTGTTCTTAATAACTGTACTAAACTATGCCTTAAACTAAAGTATTTCTCTGTTGTTTATTTAGTGTTATTATATTGGAGCAACAAGTGATGCAGCTACCAAGATAATCAACGAGGTATCCAAACCACTGAGCTACCATGTTCCAGTTGAAAAGATTTGTGAAAAACTCAAGAAAAAAGACAGCCAGATCTGTGAACTAAAATATGGTGAGGCCATTTTTATAAGCCTTTTAAAAGTGTACTGTTTCATAAGAATGACATGTCAGGCGTCTTAACATTTTGTTTATTTTAGACAAACAGTTGGATCTGAGCACAGTGGATCTGAAAAAGCTCAAAGTGAAAGATTTGAAGAAAATCCTTGAAGAATGGGGTGAATCATGTAAAGGCTGTGCAGAAAAGTCTGACTTCATTCGCAAAATCACAGAGCTCATGCCCAAGTATGCACCTTCAGCTGCCAAAGCACGGACAGAACTGTGATGGAGCTGTAACTCTGGACTTGTCTTGGATGTATTTAGTGATGTGGAGATTCACAAGAAGAGAATGGACGCTGTTTGATGTTTTCATCAGTCTGTTTCTTTTTTGCCATGTATTTTTTTTTTCAAGTTTATTGTTTTTAATAGAATTATGAACTTTTTCTAAAAACAAAATTGGTGTTTTGGTCACAGGTCTCTTTCTATCACCATGTAGTGTCTAATTTTGACAGCACTACAAAATAATTGCAATATTATGGAAACTTCTATCTAATCAAACAGTGGACTCGGGTTTTGAGAAAGAACAGCACTGTTAAAATAGGCACACATTATGCTATCTTGTTGGTCTTTACCCTGAAAGTTTTTTGCCATTTAAAATATAAAAGGTCTTTTTGTGTCCTTGCATGATGAATTGGTTAATCTGTGGCTGCCGGTCAGGTTATGCATTTTAGATGTTATGACACATCTATTTTGCAGAGTTTGTTTATGATAAATTATGAATATTTGACACATTTAAAAGCTTCCTATGGTCTTAGTTGACAAGAAAGGAATACAATTCAAATTATAGTTTATTTTTACACAGAGGGTTTTCTGCTCCTTTGGGTCTTTCAGAAGGGCTGCATTTTGGCTATTACGTCACCTGGCTTTTTGTCTTTTACAGAAAGCAAAAGCACTTTAGTGTTCCAATAGGTCAGCAGCCCTTTACATTTTGTTGTATACAGTTTTTTTTTGTGGGATATTAAAACAAACATTTCAAAACTCAAATATGATATTCTGTCTTTTTATTCGTCATAACCACTGTAATGTAGATTTGGCTATAATGGGTTGTGCAAATTTAAAATGCACAATCATTTCTGTAGATGGGGTCAAGTCATTATATTGTCGAGTTTTTTTTCTTCTTTATTATGATTTACAAATGAGGGACAAATATGTCATTATCGTAGACTCTATGTGTGTGTGTGTGTGTGTGTGTGTGTGTGTGTGTGTGTGTGTGTGTGTGTGTGTGTGTGTGTGTGTATATATATATTCATCTTTATTCAGTCTATGGTTGTTTTTGGTAAATGGAATGAAACTGGGAAAAAACAAATCATATTATCACGTACGTAACGTCATACGTCGATTGAACTGCGTCACAGTAGGCCCCTCCCACCTAAGGGAGAGCGCACATTCCTATTGTCCAAGATGGCGGCGTCGGTGCAGAAACCGAGATGCTGACATGTTTTTAACCTATTTTATATTTTTAGTAGGACATTTATGCAAGATTTTTCTTTGCTTAGTAGCTCTTTTTATCCCAGTAAACCTTCGTGGCCATTGTGGTTTCGCTAACACGTTTGGAATCGTCTCTTCGGGAAGGATTCCCATCCGAGCACCGAAAAGTTTGAGCTCCATCCTTTGAAAATGAAGAGGCAGGCCGCAAGAGAGACTAGTCCGTCCAGGGCCATTGCGAAGCGGATGCGAGAAAGGGAACGAGAAAGTGCACGGAGAGATGAGCTGCCACCGCCACCACTGGCTCTGCTGCTGGCAGAGAGCCGAGGGTATCACCGCCGGAGCCGTAGCAGGGAGCGTGAGAAGCCGCGGATCAGGGAGGAGCGTGCGGCCGCTCTGGAGCTCCACCACCGCCATGAACTCAGCCTCCTTGGACGCCCTCCTCTTCGAACCACCGCTGCGGAGCTTCCTGCGGCCAGACCCGCCACTCTGGAGTACAAAACACTGCTCATCAGTAACCTCGGTTCACAAGTCTCGGACGAGGACGTAGAGGACACGCTTTTTCATGAGTTCAAAAAGTTCGGGGACGTTAGCGTAAAGCTGTCGCACACCCCGGAGCTGGGCCGGATCGCTTATGTGAATTTTCGTCACCCCGAGGATGCTAAGGAGGCCAGGCATGCAAAATCTTCCAGGTTGATGTTGGGGGATCGCCAATTAAAAATTGAACCTATGTACGTAAGAAAACGTAGTGTGACACCGCCAGAGGTGGGTTACCTACCGCTGCACGCCCCTTACCCCTACAGACAGCGCTCTCTATCACCTCCCGGTCCTGGCGTGAGCAGCATGAGAGATCTCCGAGCCAGGCATTATGCTTTAGAGACTTTGGGACTGAGTAGAGAGAGGGAAAGGCTTTTAGATTACTATGGCATGCTGGATGAGAGGGGCAGACCCTATGGCTTCCCTCCAGTGCCAGTGGTGGAGGACTTGAAACCAGAGGACGACCAGCGTGCCACCAGTAATCTTTTTATTGGGAATTTAGACGGGAATGTCACTGAAGCCGAGTTAAGAAGAGGTTTTGACAAGTATGGCATTATTGAAGATGTTGTAATTAAACGACCTGCACGTGGACAAGGTGGGGCATATGCATTTGTCAAATTTCAGAACCTAGATATGGCCCATCGAGCTAAAGTAGCTATGCAGGGACGCTTAATAGGAGGAAACCCTATAAAAATTGGTTACGGTAAAGCTAACCCTACAACCAGACTCTGGGTGGGAGGTCTTGGGCCTGGAAACTCACTAGCTGCCCTGGCCCGAGAATTTGACCGTTTTGGGAGTATTAGAAATATAGACTATGTTAAAGGGGACAATTTTGCCTACATTCAGTATGAGAGTTTGGACGCTGCTCAGGCTGCATGCACACAGATGAGAGGTTTCCCTTTGGGGGGGCCCGAGCGGCGCCTTAGAGTTGACTTTGCAAAAGTGGAAGAAAGTCCATCCCGTCCATTTCCAGCTGGTTACCAGCCTGCTGTTGCACTCCCTTCCCATTATGAGCTCCTTGGTGAGGCATACAGCCGCCATCGCAGTCTGGAGAGAGAATTACGAGGCAGTCGGGACCGCTCGTCCCCACCAGCACACAGCCTCCTGTCCCAGAGAGAGCGAGAGAGGGCCCTGCTGGACAGGGACTTCCCCAGCAGCCCCACACGGAGCCTGGAGAGGAGAACAGAGGCATTTGGCAGGAGGAGGAGTCGGAGCCGCAGTCGAGAACGCTGGCTAAAGGAGCGGGAGGAGAGGAGGAATCGTAGGAGAAGCAGGAGCCTATCCCCTGATCGGCAGGCTGAGGAACGCGAGCGGGACCGCGACAAAGACAGGGGAAGGTCTAGGATCCGGGGGCAAGGAGGGATGCTGTCTCCTGATGCCAGCCCTGACAGAGCACGTGTCCGTGCCCCAGACTCCACTACTGAACCCAGGGACCACACTCCAGACAGTGGTAGGGCAGGTCACTCTCTCGCCAACGATGATGAGCCTCCCTCCAGTCGCCACCACAGCAAACGGACCTCCAGTGACCTCAGCAACCACCACCATCGATCCAGCGAGTCCACCAACTCCCCTGCACGACACACCGACACCCACACCTTGCCTGCAACATTGTCTGACTTTGCACAGGCAACACTTTCCAAAATGTGGCACGGTTTCTTTGCCCTGAAGAACAGCAGCTTTCCTACCAACCTGTACATGCTGGATGGTGGGACATCTTTCTTTAATAACATCATGAAGGACAGTTTGAAACAGCTGAACCAGAACCAGCCCAGTCAGCTGAAGATTGCCCAACGGTTGCGCATGGACCAGACTCGTCTGGATGAAGTGTCACGCCGCATTAAACTTGGTCGCCCGGACGGTTTTGCCGTCCTCCTGGCACTCCAGGGCCCGGTGGACCGCCAGGCTCCTGCCCCAGAGCCTGGGCTCCAGGTGCGTCTGCTCCGCCACCTGGTCACGTATCTGCGCAACAAGGAAGCAGCAGGTGTAGTGAGTTTACCTGCTGCTAATGATGGGGGCGTGGGGGCTATGCTCTATGCTTTTCCTCCTGGAGAGTTCTCCCAACAGTTCCTCCAGGCGGCCAAAAGGACTGTGGGTAATCTGGAGGAGGAGCACATGGTTATTGTGATTGTCAGTGACACTAATTGAAATGTAAATGTAGAGAAGTGTAGTCATGAGCCAAAACAAGGCTACAAAATACTTCCATATAGTTTTTAGTAGATGCATTTTATTATTTGATTCGGTTTTGTAGGATGCTTCAAGAGACACTACATCCATGTTTATGACCTGTCATGTTAAGGAATTTTTAGATTCAAACTATGAAAGACAATATGCTCGCTGCACATTTTCTGTAACATACAACACTAAATCTGATTATTGATGTGCTTGTTTACTTTTTTCTG
>JACN01120356.1:0-16145 GCA_000787155.1 Scartelaos histophorus | reverse complement strand
AGTAGCTCACACGTCACAATAAATATAAAACAAAGAGCAGAAATGTAAATGAAAATTGCATTTCAACACAATTGGCGTCTTTTAAGGGAAAATTATACAAGTAAGACTAAAAATATAGAAATGTAGTAAAAAAAAAGGTGGATAAGGAGAAACAGTGTAAAAATAAAGTAGTGATTGACAGGACATCTGTGACATAAAGGTGTAGGGAGTATTATCTGTGACATCAGGGTGAGTTGTTGTACAGTTGTAGGGAGTATTATCTGTGACATCAGGGTGAGTTGTTGTACAGTTGTAGGGAGTATTATCTGTGACATCAGGGTGAGTTGTTGTACAGTTGTAGGGAGTATTATCTGTGACATCAGGGTGAGTTGTTGTACAGTTGTAGGGAGTATTATCTGTGACATAAGGGTGAGTTGTTGTACAGTTGTAGGGAGTATTATCTGTGACATAAGGGTGAGTTGTTGTACAGTTGTAGGGAGTATTATCTGTGACATCAGGGTGAGTTGTTGTACAGTTGTAGGGAGTATTATCTGTGACATAAGGGTGAGTTGTTGTACAGTTGTAGGGAGTATTATCTGTGACATAAGGGTGAGTTGTTGTACAGTTGTAGGGAATATTATCTGTGACATAAGGGTGAGTTTTTGTACAGTTGTAGGGTGTATTATCTGTGACATAAGGGTAAGTTGTTGTACAGTTGTAGGGAGTATTATCTGTGACATAAGGGTGAGTTGTTGAACAGTTGTAGGGAGTATTATATTAACCTGCTACTTCTAGTTTTTCACTGTTGTGTGTTTTTGCAGGTCCAGGAGGCGGTGAAGTGCCGGGTGGTGGACCGTCAGGAGGACAATAACGGAGACTCCGGGGGGTCGTTCCAGAACGGCCACGCTCAGCTCATGGTAAACTAGTTTATTAGTCAAAACTTGTGTAGATTAGCTTGAAAGTTTGTATGTTCCTACTGGAGCTTTGTGTTGTGGTGAAACAAACACAAACCTTTGACAAACGTTTGATTTCTCTACTTGTCCTGTCTTGCTGTTTTAACACTTTGATCGGCTTCAAGTATTTGACAGAAAGTTCCAGCTTTTCACGACCTCTTTCAGTGAGAACCATTGCAGATTTTTTTAAGGGAATTTAAATGAAAAGAGAATTATTCCAGTTATTATCTCCGCCAAGGAGATTATGCAATCGAGTTGGTTTATGTATTTATTTATTTATCTGTGGACAGGATTTCTTGGAAAGTACTGGACGGATCTTCATGAAATTGTCACCAGAGGTAGATCTTGGTGCAGGGACGACTCCGTAAAATTTTGGTGATGATCTGGATCCAGATCTGGATTCTGTGTCCACGTCATCCCTTGGCAGAGATCAGAAATCTCGGATTGCTCTAGTTTTTATTTAAATTAAAAGGGAATCATTTAAGCATTTAAGATTTTTTTTAAGTGAATTTAAATTCAAAGAGAACCATTTAAGATTTTTTCAAGGGAATTTAAATTAATAGGGAACAATTTGATTTTTTAAAGGGAATTTAAATTTAAACAGAAAGATTCACGGTTTTTAAGGGAACTTACATTAAAAGAGAACCATTCCAGATTTTCTTTTCTTTTTTAAGGAATTTAAATTTAAAGGACCATTACAGATATTTTTACGGGAATTTAAATTAAAACAGAACCATTACAGATATTCTTCATGGAAATTAAATTAAATGAGAACCATTCCAGATTTTGTTTTTCTTTTTTAAGGAATTTAAATTAAAAGGACCATTACAGATATTTTTAAGGGAAATTCAATTAAAAGAGAACCATTCCAGATTGATAAATGTGAACAAACTCAGTATTACACAAATGAGTCCAGCATTCGCCATCTTAACTTGGGCTGCATTTTAAGTGACTTGGAGATTGGCAGGAGATTGTCATTCTGTAAAATATTCCACATTTTAGGGGTATACATGAACTCAACACCACGATCAAGTTTGTAAGAAATTTTGAAATAGTGTTTTTTATGATAATTTCTTTTTCAGACTGACTTTGAGAAGGACGTGGATATGGCTTGCAGATCAGGTACGTCTCCTCCTCCTCCTCTTGTCTTCTCCTGTCTCTACTGTATTCATCTGCCATTTGTTTGCACACACTTTCTTTTCATTGAGTTTGACTTTGGGGAGGTCTGTTCTGCGGCTGCATCTGTCTCTCCGAGCTCGTCTCAAACTCCTCTGCAGCAGATGCCTGGTCCCTCCTCTTCTTCTCTTGTTCTTACGACAAACTCCTGAGTCTCCTCTTTTCACTCACGAACTGTTCAGACATAAGAGACAAACACAAAGGAGGCACTTCACACTCTTTGTTGGGTTGAGTGATCATGTCAATTGCCTTTTTCTTTTTGGTCTGAAAGGTTAAGATGCTCTGTGGAACTTTCTGGTTGAGGGTTCATCACCTGCTTACATCTATTCAATCGTAGGCTGTTTATAGCTCAAAATTACCTAGAAAAACATTTATTCTGACCGTGAGCGGGGTCGCCTTTCCGCAGATCTGACCTCTAGCTTGGTCAAACCTGGTCTCCATGAAGATGAAGAAAGATTCATGCTGTGAAATATTCCAGATAAAGCAATAACATGTCCATGGAGAAAAGCATTTGATGGACCCTCTGCCAGAAAAGTTTCACCTTTAAAGATTCAGTTGGGAAATTTGTCTTCACCCTTCAATGGATCCATCCCAGATCTTGAGCTAGTCCTGGTCTGGACTGTCTTAACTGGAGGATTTGACCTATGGTGCCTATTTTGGGCTGAGTCTTCGGAGGAAACCCACCAAGACACAGAGAAAAACATGCAAACTCCATAGAGAAAGATCTAGACGACCCAAGAATCGAACCCAGAACCTTCTTACAGTGAGGTGTTTCCATATATAAGACTAGGATTAATAGATTAGATATGATAGTATAGAGAACCAAATGATTCTGAGGGATGCAGGTGTAGATTCAGAATTAATTTAGATGAATTTAGTGACAGTCTAAATTCTGGACTATAGAGCGCACCTGAATATATACCACATCAACAAAATTTTGAATACATTTTAAAATTATTCATATATAAGCCGCACCTGAATATAAGCCGCAGGTGTCCACGTCTTCAAGAACGTTTTCAAGTTCGGGCGTCTGCTTTTATTGCCTCTGAAATTACTGATGAAATTAATTGTTTGAGAGTTTTTGTTAAAACTCGTGCAACTTTTGAGGATTCGTCAAATATTTTTCAAGTTTAAAAGTTTTCTGTCTTCATGGAGACCAAACTATGACATTCCAGGTCAGATCTATGGAGAGACAACCCTGCTCACAGTCAGAATGCCTCTTTTCTCTGTATTTTTGTGCCGTAAAACCATTTCTAACTGAATGTACATAAAATAGAGCTGTTTAAGGTCATACTGTGTAACATTCCAGACAGAGAAATGACATATCGATTGAAACAAGCAAGCGCAACGTTACATAATGCACGTTTAATAGTATCTAGAGGCACCTGCACAAGTGAAGAAAATAGCCAGATCAACGTTTAAAATGCAGATGTTTGCAGGTTTAAATTAAGTGTTAAGCCTAGGATGAATAGATTAGATATGATAGTATAGAGAACCAAATGATTTTGAGGGATGCAGTTGTAGATTCAGAATTAATTTAGATGAATTTAGAATTTTTAGATACCGTAAATTCTGGACTATTGAGCGCACCTGAATATAAACCACATCAACAAAAATTTTAATCAATTTTAAAACTGTACATATATAAGCCGCACCTGAATATAAGCCGCAGGTGTCCACGTCTTCAAGAACGTTTTCAAGTTAAGATAATTAACTTGATAATTGTTTGAGACGTTTGCAACTTTTGAGGATTCGTCAAATATTTTTCAAGTTTAAAAGTTTTCTGTCTTCATGGAGACCAAACTACAACATTCCAGGTCAGATCTGTGGAGAGACAACCCTGCTCACAGTCAGAATGCCTCTTTTCTCTGTATTTTTGTGCTGTAAAACCATTTCTAACTGAATGTACATAAAATAGAGCTGTTTAAGGTCATACTGTGTAACATTCCAGACAGAGAAATGACATATCGATTGAAACAAGCAAGCGCAACGTTACATAATGCACGTTTAATAATATCTGGAGGCACCTACACAAGTGGAGAAAATAGCCAGATCAACGTTTAAAATGCAGATGTTTGCAGGTTTAAATTAAGTGTTAAGAGTTAAGAGTTAAGAGTAGCCAGTGACGCAGAGTTAGAGCAGTGGACGGATCGGTTTGTCCCCGGCTCAGTATCAGTGGATAATGAAGCGGCTCCTGCACTGCTGATCTGATAGTGCCTGTGCTGATATCCGCCGGGACTGAGATCTGATTATCTCTGGAGACAGGAAATCAGCGACTGCATCTGGAAACCTACTGAGACACCGCCACAGTAGCCGACATATTAAACGACACAGACGGCGTTTTTTTGTCTTTATGTTTGACAAAAGCTCCTGTGAAGTATTTATCCCGCAACTCTGGGGGTTTCTTCCTTTGGTATTTTGGGACGTCGTGCAGTTTCAGTTTTTAAGCCCAGATTTCGGTTTGCTTGGAGGCGCTTTCGTTTTAACGTTGGATCGTCGAGTGGTTTCAGTTTTCAAACTCATGGCAATTTTCTGCATCTTGTAGCTCGGAGTTAGCGTCGCATCAGTAATTGCAAACATGATAGAGAAGTTAAAAAAAAATTAAAAACTGAAGCTGTGATGCTACGTATTTACTGAGCCAAAAACTCAATTTACCGTTTAGCTGATTAGTTGCAGGGATTGGCTACAACGCGCCAAAAGAAAATAGCCAGATCAACGTTTAAAATGCAGATGTTTGCAGGTTTAAATTAAGTATTAAGAGTTAAGAGTTAAGAGTAGCCAGTGACGCAGAGTTAGAGCAGTGGACGGATCGGTTTGTCCCCGGCTCAGTATCAGTGGATAATGAAGCGGCTCCTGCACTGCTGATCTGATAGTGCCTGTGCTGATATCCGCCGGGACTGAGATCTGATTATCTCTGGAGACAGGAAATCAGCAACTGCATCTGGAAACCTACTGAGACACCGCCACAGTAGCCGACATATTAAACGACACAGACGGCGTTTTTTTGTCTTTATGTTTGACAAAAGCTCCTGTGAAGTATTTATCCCGCAACTCTGGGGGTTTCTTCCTTTGGTATTTTGGGACGTTGTGCAGTTTCAGTTTTTAAGCCCAGATTTCGGTTTGCTTGGAGGCGCTTTCGTTTTAACGTTGGATCGTCGAGTGGTTTCAGTTTACAACTACAGCTACAACGCGCCAAATTTCCTATAACCAAAGTGTTGTAGTATCATTATGGTGGGTTACTTTTATTCTTGAGTGACTCCCAATTTTGTTTTTGGGGTCAAACGTTGGATCGTCGAGTGGTTTCAGTTTTCAAACTCATGGCAATTTTCTGCATCTTGTAGCTCGGAGTTAGCGTCGCATCAGTAATTGCAAACATGATAGAGAAGTTAAAAAAAAATTAAAAACTGAAGCTGTGATGCTACGTATTTACTGAGCCAAAAACTCAATTTACCGTTTAGCTGATTAGTTGCAGGGATTGGCTACAACGCGCCAAATTTCCTATAACCAAAATGAACTTGTAGACGTAGTTTCAGACCTGGTTCAGACCTGTGAGATGGTCCTTCATTTTCTCCAACTCAAGTCCTAGTTTAGACAACTCCAGAAACGTTATAAAAACGGTGGTCCACGAGTTTCCTTTCTCTTTATGTTTGAGTTGAAGCGATATACGCAGCCCGGCAGATGTTTTCTTTTGAGTTCGTAAGTGTGACGGGTCTGTGGGACATGCTGTGACGTGATGTTCAGATGTTCAGAAGATCAGGACGTGTTTGGAGATGAGCAGCACCTCCGTCGTGCAGTTCTGCTTTGGGAGGACATCTTGCAAATCGAAATGTTGTATTGGAATATGGAAGACGACGTTAAGATCGGTTTGAGGTTTACTGCAGCAACACAGAAAGAAAAGAACAAATATATGACTCGCCTGGCCATTAGAATGTGTTCTGTCTAGATGTGTGTGAAAGATTTACTCATAGAAATGTAATCATGATGGATGATTCTTGAAAGTGTTTCCACAAATCTTTGGTCTAAATATTCCTCCTGCTACAGTCACAACTGTGTGAGTCCATCAGACACAAATATGGCACTATATATTCAGGGGCCACACTTGTCACGACACAACTGCCTACGGCTCAGAATAATAATAATGCATCGGACTTATATAGACGCCTCAATCACTTTACGTTACGTCATTCACTCACTTCGCTCAGTGGTGTTAAGCTACGACTCGCGCGAGGGTAGACCGGCGGAAACGAGGCTGCCAATCTCTGCTGTTGTCCCCTCTGACCCATATCCACACTCTTGTCTTGCCTAAGGACACAACAACAGCTTACGACGCTCACAAACCCCATTCAGACTGTAACACCTCCGCCACTGCCAACTTAAAATGATATAACCTCACATAAACACGGCCTTTTCCCTCGTACAACACATATAATACTGAAAACAACATCTGTCTTGCGAAACAGACAGCATGGATTTCAAATAAAGTCGTTTTTGTTCATTATTTACTGTATTTTTCTAAGTATAAAAGGGTATTAAGAGTGGTATAACATTAAACAGACTAGAAATCAGAGGTTGGGACTTGGATTTGAGTCACTATTTTTATGACTTGAGACTTGACTTGATAAAATGGACTAAGACTCGGGATTTGCAGGTCAGTGACTGGAAAAGACTTAAAAAAATGTTTTTGCTTAATTTTACAGGGACAAACTGGAACATGTCCCTCCCACTTCTCTGTTTGTCACTTTGGATGTAACTGAAGTACTGTGATATGTAACTGAAGTACTGCGAGATTCTATCCTCAAATGTACTACAGTAATATAAAGTACAACGCAGTAAAAGAGAGGGAACTACATTGAACATGATACTTCCATTTCAGTGCAGACTACAGGACAAAATAAGCGTTAATTAGCATTTAAATCTGAATTATTTCTATTCTGACAACAATGATTCACACTAAGATCTTGACAAAACATTTTGAAAAGGAAAATTTACATAAATACTCACATATAAATAAGTACAATTTAGTCTAAAGTTCATATAAATAAGCTATAATTGGTACTTTGGTTTGAAAACTTGAAATGACTTGAAGCTCAAAGAAGATGACTTGGACTTGACTTGGGCTTGAGGTCAAAGACTTGAGACTTACTTGAGACTCGCAAAACAATGACTCAATCCCACCTCTGCTAGAAATGAACAAAAAGGAGCAGAAATAAGAGTTATTTTATGTTGTCTGCCGCCTTTTCCAGACAGTACATCAACACCGATATTGATTTCTCTTCAGTCACAAATCTGAATCAAACAGAAACCGTCGCTTTTACGCGCAACAACTCGATTTCCTCCGTATATTTCATCCATATCTCTTTGGTTTTCCCCCTCGGGCTCATTCCCAGTCGCCCCTAACGCCAAACTCTTTTCTCTCCAGGCACGGTGAAGCGCTCGTCCCTGCAGGGCGACGACAAAGCCAACGCCGGGACCCTGACTCTGCAGAAGGGCTCCAACTTCAACACCATGCCCGCGAGCATGGCCAAAGTGCACCTCCAGAACGTGGCCGACTACACCAGCCACACCCTCACCATGCGACGAGAGAAGGGGGCCACCAAGGGCATCAGCACCGAGCTCCCGGGGGCCAAGTCCATCTACATCTGCGACGGCGAACTGTTCAAGCAGCTCGACGGAGAGATGCCCAGAGGAAACGGCGAAGGAAGTAGCGGAGATGGTAAAGGTTATGTTATAATGCCGACTAACAACACAGGGACTCTAAAACCATCCAAAAACAAGGACGACAAGTATAACATTAACATAGAACAGCTACCCCAGACTAGGCTCATTCATTTGGCGAACCCGGCGACCGGAGAGCCGGGATTCGGTCTGAAGACGCTACCCGCGGATCAGGTTAGCGTGTCCTGCTCCGAGAGGGATTCGCCGGCCCACAACCTGCACCAGACGGCGGCCATGAACGGAGCGGGGGATTCTGGGAACTCTGGCGTCATGACGAAGAGCGAGACCGTGTCCACACTGTCCATGAGTTCACTGGAGGTAAGATCAGCAGTGGGTTTCTCTGTCGTATCCAGATGCATTGTCAGTCATTCTTATCACGTCTCCTCCGATATGCATGTTTTTAAATGTCATTACGTTCAGTAGTACCACACTGCGCATAAATTGGCCTAATCTGAAGAAAAAAATGTTAAAGGTTCACTATGTAACATTTCTGATTGAGTTTCTGCCTGTGTATGCGCTTGCTTGGCCTGGAAAGTTCCACAGTTTGGCATTAAACTATTCCCACTTTTTTTTTAATTATTGGTGTTATTATTGCTTAAAAAAACATCTATTCTTACTGCAAGTGAGCTCACCTCTCCACAGATCTAACCCGTGACCTGGCATGCTTCTATCTGAAAGTATAAGTTTAAAAGGTGCTGATTTTTTACCTGATTTATTTCATCTTGTGACCTGATTTTTTTTTATTTTTATATCAAATCTTTTTTTATATATTTTTTTTATTTTAATTTATTATTATTAATTTATTATATATTTTTTAATTTTTTTGTATATGTTTTATTTAATTTATTTTTACTCTCTCTTTATATTTTTTATTTTGTTTCATATATATATATTTTTTTTGTATCTTATTTTGTGACCTGATTTTTGCTGTCTTAAAAAATTGTTAATTTTGAACAATTTGCAGCATTTCAAAATTATTCCTCACTTGTCTTAGCATGCTTACAGCGCACTTCCTGTTTTTCAGATAATGAAACGCTTTACAAACGGATGTAGACAGAACACAGCAGACCTTGTTTTAACCTCAAGAGCTGCTTATACTGTATATCTGTACTGCGGCAAGACGAAGTTTGCCCGGAAATATCGTAAAATGCCATACTGCAAATGTCACCGTGGACACAAGCAGGTTGTCCTCACCAGAAAAATTACACATTGCACTTCTAACATTTTGGAAATGGCACTGAAAAGCATTTACTTGCCAATTTATGTCAGTGTGGTCTCCATCATGACCTCGACACTTTCCGTTTATTTTGAATCAGTCAAATTTTCGTTTTTGTTTCTATCTCTTCATATATCAATGTGAAAGATGCCCGATATTCATGTTCCATCATCTTTTGTTTGTTGGCACAGACATACAGCCATCCATCAACTAAAACATGGAACAGAATCACACTATGAAAACCCGCTCTGTCTGACGAGCACAGCTTAAGTGAACGGAGATGACCACCGAGGGAGGCATACCATAATTAGTTCAACCACGTAAAGTTAATTTCACAAAATAAAAACGTCTCCGAGGACAGCTCTGAACTACCCTCCCCTCCTGCCCAGATCATATTGTGTTTTAATAATGGGCCCCTCACTGCTGTGATTATCAAATTAATACCGAGCTCCACCTTAACACTTAATGTATCATGTTTAATGGACTGAAATGGCCAGGAGGAAGCTGGTACTATAAACAGGACCAAATATGAAGTAGGACTGTGAATTTACAGTTTGTGGTGTTGCAAAATTAGCCAGATTATGATCATTATTAGAATGAATCAATCTATTAATGACAGTAAAGTTAATAATACATCATTACGTAGAAAAAATAAGAAAAACTAACAAGCAAAAGAAGAAAACGCATTTGGATTTGAGTCGAAATCTTGATTCTTTGATTTTTTTGACCATTAAAATATAGGTCAACAATTTTTTAAACAAGATAAACCTTCATTTGTCTCACATTGTGGAAATTACTGAGTTGTAAAATAAAGTTCAAGGATAATAAAAACATGCAAACCAAATCAAGATCAATTAATAAAGATTTAAAGTAGACATCAAAATTAGCTATAAGATTAAACTTTTGTGAAATCAGAATCAGAGAAAGAAATTTTTATACAAGCTGCAAAATAAAGTGCTAAGAAATGTGTCTGTATATTACAAAGTATATAACTAATAATAATGAACACAACTAAAATACTCTTCCAATATCCAAGAAAGATTTATTCAGAGTTATACAGATTAATATAGTCTTTTTCTAAATCTCAGAAGTGGTTTATTTCTGAATCCATCCCAGAAATATGCCCAGTTTCCCCGTGTAAAGTTCACATGCAAAGGTTAGTCTCCACTGAGGATGCGGTGCAGCAGCATTAGATGTTAAAGTGACCTGGATCTGCGCCCACTGGTGTCTTTTCACTGGAGGGCAGAGTCGCCACGGTAACGCCATGTGATCCGGCAGCTGCCACATCTGCGGAGCCGCGGGTCAGGCCTTCCTCCACCGCGGCGTGACGGAGAGCTTAAAGGGCGCGCTCACAATCTGTTAACGGCAAACTCAGGCCAAAACATGGCCACAAACGCCACGAAATTCTGCAACACCAAATCGCTGACGATTTCCACTTTTTAAAAACATGTTCAAACCAGTTCTCAATTCTCTCAATTCTCAAAAAATATTTGTTCGTGTTCATTTTATTTTTTTAATCGGTAAATCTTTATTTATTTTTTTGCTCCAATAAATATCCCAAAAAAATTGAAGGATTCCTCCAACAGCACATGTCCACATAAGATTTTGTTTCAGTTCAACACTTTTGCTCCAAGAAATACGAAATGCACAAAATATGAACTTAGACTGTAGATTTTTAATGTAAGAATTCAAATAAGTTCATCAACTTCTTATAAAACATATCTTTCTACCAGTCAACAACATTTAACATTTTTCAAACAGTAAATGCTAATAATTAGACTTTTTTGTACTTAACCAATTCATTTGAATTCAAAATGTTGAATGCTGCAAGAAGTAACCAAAAAATAGGCTTCTATACACCCACTAATGAGATAAACTGAGTTTAAATTAAAGGTCCAACTTAGGGGCTGACTCAGGATTAGGACCACCACAAACTGTACTTTCAAAGCTGTTGAGTACAGCCTGAACATTCACATGTATTAATACCCTCAAATATACAAACTGTTTAACACCAGTCTTGTCTTGTTTATTTTATTTATTAACAAATTCTTGATTTCTTCAGTGAAACTGAACAATAATATCCCTTTAAAACACTGTTTACAAAGTAAAACCCAGACCTTACCTTTAATCTGTCTCTCATCTTCCCCCAGAGACGAAAATCACGCTATGCAGAGCTTGACTTTGAGGTAATTCTAGTCTTTTTTAATCCTATCTGAACCAAAACACAGTTGATACATTGATACTGGTAGCGTTAGCGTTTTGAGTAAACCCGGTGGTGTTGTGTGCGCTGTCCCTGTAGAAGATAATGCACACGAGGAAGAGACACCAGGACATGTTTCAGGAGCTGAGCAGGAAGACGCACACTGATAGAGAGTCTCCACCAGAGGGCAGATCGGCCAAAAGATGGAGCGTGTCCTCAGCCAGCAGTGACAAGACCAACATGAGTGTAAAGACCCACACCTCCTGCCCCGACCCTCCTACCCCTGTATACTTTATATACCTGAGTACACCTTATATACCTGTATACACCCTTATATACCTGTATACACCCTTATATACCTGTATACACCTTATATACCTGTATACACCCTTATATACCTGTATACACCTTATATACCTGTATACACCCTTATATACCTGAATATACCCTTATATACTTTTTATATCTTATACACCTGTATACACCTTATGCACCTGTATACACCCTTATATACATGTATACACTTTATATACCTGAATACACTTTATATACATGTATACACCCTTATATACCTTTTATATCTTATATACCTGCACACACCCTTTTATACCTTTACTTTTAAACATCCTGATGAGGATTTCCAGTGTAGAGACATAGGACTTGGTTGAAGCACACTATGGTGCTCCCCTCACTCATTTAACTTCAAAAAGTTAAAATAGCAGCTAAACAATTCAAAAACTGAATAACTCAAGATATATCACTTAACTTAAAGTAACACTGCGTAGCTTTCTGGAGCCTGTCACCTGCCTGAGTCCATGGAAACAGAAAGTTAAAACTGACCTACAGCCGTTTTCCATGGGTATAGACACATTTCCATCATTCTGTGGAATATTATAATCAAAGGAGCAATATTTCCATGGAGACAAGCAGGTGGAGGTGCTTTTCCAGGTCAAATACGAGTCAGGTTTGTGGAATCGCAAGCCGAATTCAAAAGTAGGACATTTCAGATCCCCAGTGTTATTTCGATGACTTCTTTGGTTACCCAGCCTCACAGAGCTGGCTCCATGTTGGCCTGTAGCTGCCTCATCTCCATAGCACCAGTTTATTTCTTCAGACATAATCCATCCTCCTCCAGAGCTCCATTCATCCCACAGCTCTGAACACTTTAGCACGTAGCCGCCGTTATCTTAGCATCCGACTAAACTACAAAACTACGGCAGTTTGTTTGAAGTTACCTTAATGTCTTTAGTTAACACGTCACAGAGAAATCAGTTCTCCCAGATGTGCTCCAGCTGCAGTCAAAGATAATGAGTAATTAGTAGATTTAACAAGTTTGCCAGCACATTTTGGAGTTTTTGGTGCCAATTTTGTATCAAATTTGGCAGCGAAATCTAATTAGTTTTGCCGTCAATCACCCTTAAGAGAAATTATATTGTAATACATGCAGCAATTATGGTCAAAAGACAAAATTTTGAAAAATATAAATGAGTTTGAGAACACAGGATACTGAGGCTAGTGAATTTGAGTACCAATTTAGCAGCGAGAGTAGTTTAATTTTATATCATTACCGAAACTGACTACATAACTGTTAACTTTAGTACATTTAGAAACTAAATTACCTCAATAAACAATCTTGTAGCAATAATAATAATAAGCTGGTTGTATCACTTTGTTATTCGTGGGTTTCAGGCACATAATTCCTTCTTGATTTGTTCTTATGATCATAGATTGTAGATACACATGGCTATAGCTAACCCGCTAGCCGCTACACTCCAAACAGGAAGTGAGCATTGGTTCCATCGACTTATTTTGGCCTTAAAATATCAAGATTAGCCCGTTCGACGTGATTCTGCGGCTTTTAATTCACATTTTTGTTCATAAATCTGTGCAAACATTAGCCGCTTCCCTCGATGAGCTTCATTTGGCTGGAGTCGAAAGATTTTAACGCTTATATCAGGTTTTTCATGTCGTTTTCAGATTTTTTATTTACTTTTTCGCTTTGAGGCTGCTTAATTCTAGTTTATTTTAAGATAGCTTGTTAAGTAAAATGATTTTGCTGCCTGGACTGATCATTTTGCGTTATTTTCTGATAGATTTAAGTGTTTATATTTTAAATTTTGGCCAAGCTTTTTTTCTTTTTTTCGCAATCAACTTTGTTTTTTTATATTTCTACTGTGTATTGTCTATGGAAAGGTCCTTTAAACATTAACATTTTTAAATCAGGAAGGAATTATCTGTCTGAAACCCACAAATATCAAACTTCAAATAAAAAATATTGCAGATATTTTTCAAAATCAGGACAGATCTTAATAAAAATCTGTTGTGAGGTTGAGGTTCTTACTTGTTTTTACGTGTGCGTAGGAAAAGCAGCAGACCCCCAGTAAGAGGGGCTGGGAGGGCATCCGGAAGCCCCACTCTCCCCCCTCTTGGGTGCGTAAGGACCTGGAGACGGTGGCCGCCTCCCCCCTGGAGCTCCAGACGGTGGAGTGGGAGAAGAACAGCGCCACCATCCCTCTGGTGGGGCAGGAGATTATGGACCTACAGACTGAGGTGTAACTCCGTCCCCTCCCAGCGTCGCCCACCAAAACCAATTTCTCGACGAAAGACGAAGCGGATGAGAAAAAAGGTACACTGCCCTGCGCCACTGAAAAAGAAGGATATGAGGAAGTTGGAATTTACGGAGAGATTGTGAACGCAGCGTCTACTTTTATGTGTTAAATTTCTGACGTTATATTTGAACATTTTTGAGGACTAAAACAGAATCACTACGACACCCATACAGTGTTCACTCCTTGTATTCGATGGTTATAACTTACCCGCCATCTTTCTTTTTATTTTTCGCAACGCCGCGCTGTGTTTTCGCTCTCTCTTTCAACAAATCCTTCTTGGAAAAACTAAACGGGAGGCCACGATCCACGTCCTCCGCGGTGGAAATCCCAAAACGCGACTCCTTTTTCGGACTACGTTGGGTTTCGCGCGAGGAAAGGAGCGCGAAAATTTTGCAGGTTGCCTTCTCAACTCCGGACGCTAAGAGACGCTAGAGCGAAAAAGCCCTTTCCGCTCGAACTAGCCTCTGTGAAAAAAAACCTCACTCCACTACGGACTGGAAGTGCGTCGACGGAAGCCAAGAACGGTCGTGTACTAGCGGGCTTGGTACAAAAAAATACAACGAAGGATTTAACGGAACTTGTGTGTCTGAATGTGCGTGAATCGAAAGTGAAAAATGGGAATAAATGAGTTTAGAAATATAAATATATATACAGGAAGGTGGAAATGGAAGTGTTGTTGCAGCGGTGGGATGCACACAAGGAGAAAGCACAAGGCTCATATGGAGTCCTGATGTACAGCAATGTAATTAATTCAGAGTTCTACAGAATGGATTTTAGCCTATAAATATCTTTCTTACTGTGCTTGGGGATAGTTGTTATCATTATTATAAATATGAACCATGTTTATTCTGGTACTGACCCCGCCCCCCCCTCACGCCCCGCCCACTTCGTCCATATCTGGGGTGTTATGTATCGCAATGTAAACCGTGTGTGTTTTGATATCACCTCCTCCCCTGACATCCAGAAACGTATTTGTCTAAAAAAAAAATAAAACGGCGTACCTCTCATGAACTTTGACCCCAGCAGTACCCACCTCCTCTTTTTATTTTCCCAGGGTCGACTCTTTGTTAATGTACAGTTTTCAGAGCACAAAATGAATGTGTCTTATTTCTAATAAAAGCATATCTATATAATTAAAGAGGTCTAATCGTCGCGTGTTTTACTATGTTGGATCAGTTTGTGTTCACACTTTACACATTATCATTATCATTATTATAATATCACACACACTTGGACATTCAGCACGTCAGAAAAGGGACTAAATCTGAAACTAATCGGGGACTTGATCTGTACTAGACCAAGACTGAAGAAGGACTAGAATAGGACCAAACCAAGTCCAGATCAGGAGTGGACTCAAACTGGACTCAAATTAGGACTGAATAACATTAAGTGTGAACCTGTCCTAATACTGGGTCCTAAACAAAGAACTAAACCTGGACTAGAACAGGACCAAACCAAATCTGTGAGGTCTAAACTGGGATCCAACCAGGACCATGTGTGAGCGATGCCTCAAAGTCAGTGGCATCATACAGAAATCTTTCCAAATTTCCTTTTTTTTTAATTTGACAAGACCCAAGGTGCAGCTGTGCAGCGAGGCTCCTGAGACAGTCCAGCACAGAACTGCAGGTGTAAGATGCTGCAGGGAAAACAAACATGGAGCGACACAACCAAGGGCATAGTGTTCAGAAACATCTGTGGCTGGAGACCCCGAGGTCGAGGTGGGAAACACCTCCAAAGGTGGTGGAGAATGACCGAGCCAAGATCCTGTGGGACTTCCAGATACAGACTGACAGATGGTGATGGACCAACCAGACATAGTGGTGGTCGATGAGCAACAGAACAAGGCCGTGGTGGTGGACGCCGCAATACCAAGTGATGGGAACATCAGGAAAAAGGAGCATGAGAAACTAGAGAAATACCAGGGGCTCAAGGAAGAGCTGGAGAAGGTCTGGAAGGTGAAGGCAACAGTGGTGCCCGTAGTGGTCAGGACACTCGGGGCAGTAACCCCCAAACTGGAGGAGTGGTTACAGCAGATACTGGGAAAGACATCAGAGATCGCAGTCCAGAAGAGACAGTACAGGAACAGCAAAGATACTGCGCAGAACTCTCCAGCTCCCAGGCCTCTGGTAGAACCTGAGCTGGATGAGGGTGAGAGAGCAACCACCTTGGAAGGTGAGGAGCAGATTAAATCATCCTGTTGTCTCTCGGTCCTCGGTCTGTAACACGATGTAGAGTCCAGGGTCATGTGTCACGTGATACACTCCAGCGGCCCTATCTGCTCCTGTCTGCTCCTGTCT
>JACN01049892.1:0-15717 GCA_000787155.1 Scartelaos histophorus | reverse complement strand
CCCCGGGCCCTATGTTTGACACCCCTGGATTAGACCTAGAATAGACTTGAATACTCGATTTAGATCTGCTGACACTCTTAAAACTGTATCTTTTCTTTGTTAAAAATAGCCACTGGTCCATAAACCTACACAGCAACACCACAGCATGAGGCTACACAGAGCAGTCCATTAGGTTAGAACGCATGGCTCCTCCTTGGCCTGCTCCATCTCATCGCTCAACCTACCAACCCAGTCTAAACCAGCGGCCAGTGCACCTCAGATAAGCCCCCCTCTCCCCTCACCGTTCATTTATATGCATCTCCCCGGCGCAGCAAACAACACTGTAAAGCTGATAGCATCTCAGTATCAGTGTGGAGCAGCCTCCGCTCCGAGCATGAATTATGGATGATGTAGTCGCAAGGGGGAGGTCACACCGCGATGACCAAGGGCTGCCACAGGGGGCGACGGAGCTGACGTCACGCACTGTAACCGCTCATTTTCATCATTACCACTGTTAGCTCGGCGGTAATGAGAGAACCCCCGCAGCTCGCAGGTGAGGCGGAGGGAGGCCGACCTTTCAACTCACGGAAATGGAATTGTATTTTTAGTTAGCGGCGCGTAGTTGTCAGCGCAGTGGAAGGAATCAGTGTCAATAATAGGTGCGATATGTAACGTGATGTAATGTCGGGGGTCCCTCACCTGCTCGGAGATGTCATGCTCTACCTGGAATGTTCCTGAGTATAACATTAAACGGCTCCACCTTATTAAATTACAAGGGGTAACTCGGTCTGGGTTGGGTTTCATGAAGATTGAATAGGTTTAATACTGTACTGTGAAATATTCCAGGCAAAGCAATGACATCTCCATGGACAAGAGCATTTGATGGACGCTCCATTACAAAAGTTAGACAGTGCACTTTTAATTTTGAAATGTACTCTTCAAAAAAGGAAGGAAAAAATTGAGGACACCTAAATGTAAGCTGGACATTAACAAGTACCGTATTTTTCAGACTATAAGGTGCATCTAAAATCATCACATTTTCTCAAAAATCAACAGTGGCCTTATAATCCAGTGGCCTTATGTATGACCTTTGGTTGTGTTTAACCTCCAACCCATTTTATGTTGTAACCTTATGGCTAATAAGGTATTAGTGGGAGGAGTATCAGGAGGAGTAATATGTTGGCGACATATAGGGCGACTGTGCAACATACCGGTAGTTCTGCCGTGTGCTGTACAAGGACCCAAAATGCCACCATTACCATGCAGATTTCAGGTTTTGTATTTTAGTGTTAAAACTGAACAATGTTGAGAGGGATCCGGGCATGTTTGATGCCCAAATCACCCAACTGTTAAACTTGTATTTTTGTGTTAGCTACAACTGAGAGTTATTGTAAATGACCTGAATAAAGTTCAATTTATCCGACACACGTTTTGTTTCACTTATTGCGCCTTATAATCCGATGCTCCTTATGTGTGGACAATGACACAACTGACATATTATTTGATACTGCGGCTTGTAATCCGGTGCACTTTATAGCCCGAAAAATACGGTAGATGATTAACATACACTGAAATGAGGATACACACTAACAACCACAAAATTAACTTTTTTTCTTTTTTTAATAGTCCTTATTACGCTATTTTCACATCTGTGTTAAGATGTTTCTTTAACAAAAAGAGACCTGGAGTTTGTTTAATTCACAACCACAGAAAACACTGTAATGTGATGGAACACACAGAAAGTCCTCCACTATGTTCTTAATATGTATACACTGTCAGTCAAATAATTTGGATGATTTTAGCCTTTGGAATTACTAATTACTAAAATGAAAACTACCAGTTCATGACATCATAAGGTGGAATACAGCATTTTGAGTTTTTTAGATGTAGACAGACTAATAAACCAGGATTACTCAAACATCTGAATGAAAAAAAAAACACAACTCCAGGTATGTTTTTAAGCATTGTAATAAAAGCTCACAAGTATCAATTTTGTACATTATAGAACATTTAATGCTGGACCACAACACACTAAAATAGCAGAACAAAACAGCTTGACAATTATTTTACTTCTTTAAGATCCCCAAATCCTGCATAAATTAGCAAACTTACACATTTTCACTGGACGTTACTGTTTACTGTTGGAATTGACATGGAATTGTAAATGTAGTTGTATTTTTAGTTAGCGGCGCACAGTTGTCAGCACAATGGAAGGGTACCAGTGTCAATAAAAGGCCGTTAGGTATAATTAGTCTTGTTCAAAAAAATAACAGAATGTGCTCCAGGAATCTATGTGTGACAAGTCTGAAGAGTATTCTCAGAAGAGTTTATCGATTTGTGGCAAAATGTCCTGAATGATTTATGGGTGACAGGATTTGACCCAGTGAATCAAATATTAAGTACTGATAACTACACCAAGAGAAACATGCTGTGTGGATTAAACTAATCCAAAAACAAAAGAAAAAGAAAAGAAAAGACAGTTCTCAGATTGTTTTGAAAGTACTCGTGGAAATTTCAATAACTCCTGAGGGTTAGTGGAAAAGGACTGAAACTGGCTCTGGTTGCCACGATGATGTAGCTATAAACAGGCCTAAAATGTGTTTGAAATGTGTTTTTATTTAATTAATTAATTTATTTACCATATTTTTTGGACTATAAGGTGCATCTAAAATCATGACATTTTCTCAAAAATCCACAGTGGCCTTATAATCCAGTGGCCTTATGTGTGACCTTTGGTTGTGTTTAACCTCCAACCGATTTGATGTTGTGCACATTAGTCTAATAACGTATTAGTGGGCGAGTCAGGAGGAGTAATATGTTGGCGACATATAGGGCGACTGTGCAACATACCGGTAGTTCTGCCGTGTGCTGTACAAGGACCCAAAATGCCACCATTACCATGCAGATTTCAGGTTTTGTATTTTAGTGTTAAAACTAAACAATGTTGAGAGGGATCCGGGCATGTTTGATGCCCAAATCACCAACTGTTAAACTTGTATTTTTGTGTTAGCTACAACTGAGAATTATTGTAAATGACCTGAATAAAGTTCAATTTAACCGACACATGTTTTGTTTCTCTTATTGTGCCTTATAATCCGATGCTCCTTATGTGTGGACAATGACACAACTGACATATTATTTGATACTGCGCCTTATAATCCGGTCCACTTTATAGCCCGAAAAACACGGTATTTATTTCTTTATTTTATTTTTTAATTACTTCTGACTTCTAACTAAAGACATTTTCTTAATGCTAGAGTTTTGTTTAACACACAAACAAGTTTATTTAGGCAGTCTGTCGCACCTTGCAGTGTAATGTGGTAATACAGGAAGTGCTCCACTGCCCCACTTTCTCCATACGCCTCCATTAAAATAATTAGATTAATTTCAGCCTTGGAATTGCCAGTCGCTTCTGAACAAAAGGGAAGGGAAAACTCCCACTACATGACATCACAAATTGGAAGAGTGCATTTTGAGCTTTGGAGATGTAGACAGACTAATAATTAAGAGTTATTCAAACATGTTTTTAATGAGGTCACAACATTATAAAATGGCTTAAAGACATAATATTATTTAGGTTTGCTGCATGACTACAGTTCTTTTATGAATCACTCTGAGACCCTTGGATGGTTTAGAGCATTGTAGTCCATTCTGCATGTTTATAAACTGGTATTTTTCAGTGCCTGTAGTGGATTTAACAGGAAGGAACTTAAGCATTTTCAAAAACTATCTGAACTTGCAGCGGTATTTGTTTTCTGTTAGAAGCACATGTAGCATTGTTATTTCTGCGTAACCCTGATGAATAAGAAATCAGAGAGTGCAACTTTATTAGAATATAAAAAGGGAAAAAAAAGAAATGGCTCTGGTCTGAGGTGTCAAAAAACTAATCTCAAAATGGCAGGACTTAAAGTGAGTTAAAGCCCCTGTTCCCTATAAGAATCCTTTGACTCTTACAGTGCGTTTGACAGCCAAAGTGACTGACAGCAGCGTTTGTGAATCCTGCTTCTTCTGAGGAGAAAATGCCAAGGAGTTTAAGTTCAGCACAGAAGTTATCAGCCAGAACCAAACCGCAAAAGTTTCTAGAAGTCTGAGTGAAAAGTGCAACCTCAGCTCAGGCAGAGAGGGGAACATCAAGAGCTCGTGTGTAGTACTGCAAACATCACTGCAGTACAAGTACACAGCTCCAAAGCACCTCTGGAACTTCTGCCGGGCTGTCAAAACGATCAAAAATCAGATATAAAAATAAAGATAGTAATGAAACTAGATACTCATTTGCGCAGGTATCGATACTAAAAAAGTCATAGAACAAAAAAAGAAATGATTTAATGTTGAAAATTACATTATATTGTCTAAATAAAGAGTGTTTTTTCTCTTTTCATTTTAAAGGTTCATGTGTAATTTATTAAATGTAAGGTAGAACTTTTTAATAATGACATATCAATAACATATCATTGTGGTATCGGTATTGGTATTGAAGATCAAGCCTATTCCTTACATTACATTTACTTACATTTGAATTTTCAACACCAACTTCTACATCTACTTTGATTTCATTAAAAGTACTACTGCATTATTAGTCCCCTGAGGGTCACGTAGGGTCCAACACTAAGTCAGACCAAATAAATTTAAAGATTAGGCTATAAAGTGTAAATTATCAAGTCTATAAAAGATGATCATTTCTCTTGTTCACTAATAAGATTTGGGTTGAGCTGGTCCCGTACTGCTGACTCACAGGCTGCTGTCTAGCCCCACCAGCATCTTTAATTCATTTTTATGCTACACATAAACTCTGGTCTGGTCTTCTGTACTTCCTCAGGACAATGCATTTACATGGATTATGGTGGTCCGGTGTTCAACGCAAACTTGTACTTTAACATTATAGGGTTGTTGGCTTTATACATGAAGTGAGGAGTGATTTAGTTTCTGCTTTTGACAAGTCCTGAATTGAGATACAAGAAACTACGAATACATTTTAAGGCAAAGTAATATGAAGAAACTAGACCTGTCATTATAATTACTATATCAACTTTCAATAGATGAAAGATGGAATAATATTTTTGGTAGTCAATATTTATCCTCTGTTGTTTATCTTTACAGCACTGGGATTATTATTATTATTATTATTATTATTATTATTATTATTATTATTATTATTATTATTATTATTATTATTATTATTTATTATATATTTGGCTGAGCTGTATAAGGTTAACTTAATAATTTCTATGACTCAAATTAAGTACTAAAGTGTTTCATTTATTTTGTTCTATTTATTGCAGATTATATATATTTATTGTATTCTTTAAAAATGTTTTAGATTTAGAATAACTTTGTGATTTAAATCTGCTTTTGTATCATTGTATCAGCGGCATCAATTAGTTCCAGCATTATCTTATTTACTTCAGCAACATATCATGCATCAGAATTTGATGCAGATCAAACTACTGACCCATTAGATGTTGCATAACTAACTGTATTACTGTTATAATAATGCGTTTAATTATGAGCACTTTGTACACGCTCAAAGATGCATCACTCATTTATTTCACACCCGGTAGTGGAAAGCTGCAGGTACAAAGTCTGGCCAAAAGTGCCAGCTGTTACTGAACTGGTAGAGTGGCAAAAGTGAGGGTGCCAATCTGCACCATCGAACCATTAACCACCAGTCGCTCACTCTCACACACTCCACGTTTAGAGATAAAGGTGGGTAAAGTGTCTAGCCCAAGGACACAGCGGCAGTATGCACCGTTCAGAGTGGGAATGGATTTATCTTTCAATTTGATGGACAAATGTGGTGACCATCTGTGCCACTGCTGCACCAAATTTGATCTAATTCTTACAAATAATCTGATGTCCAAACACATTAAAAGTCCCACATTACACAAAACTGATTCTTCTGAGCTTTGAGTCGTCTTATAATGTTGTTACGTCCTGAAAAACAATCCCGGAGATGTGTTTTGTTTTATTCACACATCTTTGAGTAATCCTGCATCATTGTACTACACCTTCTGATGTCATGAAGTGGTAATTTTCAGAAGAGATGGGCAATTCCAGGGCTGAAACTATCTAAATGATTCTAGAGTGAAGGTATTTGGAGTTTAAAAACACAGTAGAGCACTTTCTGTATTCCCATGACATCACAAGGTGGAACAGAGTGTTTCCCAGAGAAGAACTTAATCTAAATATACAAGATTTGTGTGTTAAACATGTGAGAATGAAACAAAACTACAGGTATAATTTTGAGGAAACGATAGAACAAAGGTCAGAAAGTAGCGTAATACGAGCCCTTTAAACATGCAGTTTGTGGAATAAAGCAATGAGAAAAAATTTCTAAATGCATTTCCAAATCCATTTGCATTTTTATTCTAGTTTTTACTACAATCCCTTTACTCATGTACCATTATTATAAATTATTACCCATATACTAAAAATACAGCATTTCAGAACTGGTTGTATTCATCATCAATGTAAATGACCTTTATATAGATCTGAAATAATGGCTGTCTTCAAGTGTGGAAAAGCTACTTGACATTTGCATATCAAGGCGAGTTGGCGGTTGCTAATCATAGTAGTTGACCTACTATTTTAACATGCAACATATTTTAGCCTTAATTGGCCTCACTGTTTAATATTTAAATTAGGCAACAGAAGGCAGAGTGAAGGCAACATAAAGCACTGGCACAGTTTGATAGCTTCAGATGTATTATGGGATGTACATGGCAGTAAACGTGCATAAAAAATATAGCATGGGTGTTTATGGTGTTATGCAAATTAACATTGTTTGTTTTTTACTGCCTCACATGTGGAGTGGAACAGCACCCAGTTTTGACTAAGGAGTAAATACTACAAGAATTCAGATGAAAATGGAGTTGAATTGATGCCTAATAACAACAGCTAATATGCTCAGTGGACAGCAGCACGCTAGCTAGCTCAAAGTTAACAATCACTTTTATTAAACTCACAAAATATAAAATAAACAACCTATTAATTGTTGAATTAATTAAAAATTGTTTTATGTGTTGAATACTTCGGTGTGGTGTTGATGTAATTTTATTATGACTATTTATTAGCATTAGTGTTAGCATTGACACACAAGCTAGACTTTGTGTTATGTTCTAAAAAGACAAATTGTGAAGGCCTTGTCTGACGAAGGAGAAAATGCTACTGCCAAAATATGTAAATTAAAAAGCTTTGTATCTGTTTACCATAATAAGAAGAAAACATGATTTTCTATAGGCTACAAAAAGAGGACAAAATTAATTTCTAAATATAACTGAGACATAAACATCAAGTGTCTTCCGGTGAAATATTTATTTTATTGGAGTACTTTTTAAGTCAAGCAGAAATTTTATTATGACTATTTATTAGCATTAGTGTTAGCATTGACACACAAGCTAGACTTTGTGTTATGTTCTAAAAAGACAAATTGTGAAGGCCATGTCTGACGAAGGAGAAAATGCTACTGCCAAAATATGTAAATTAAAATGCTATGTAGCTGTTGACCATTATAAGAAGAAAACATGAGTTTCTATAGGCTACAAAAAGAGGACAAAATGAATTTCTAAATATAACAGACAAAAACATCAAGTGTCTTCTGCTGAAATATTTATTTTATTTGAGTGCTTTTTAAGTCAGTCAGTCACATTCACCTGTAACTTGTTGTCCAATCTTTAAATATATATTAATTTTAGCACTACTCAGCAAAACCCTATAGATACACAATTGGACAGGAAGTAGTGATGCTAACAGTGTGGCTGCTAGGCGTCGTTAGGCACAGAGCCTATGGGATGCTTGCAGATTTAAACTCCACTGTACACATATGGCCCGTGCCTTGGTTGCATTAGCGGCGTGTCCCCTCTGTGACCTTACACTCAATAAGCAAACGGATTGATTAAGAATTAGCAGAATTGACAGGCATGGCAGTGTCGACTCATCCATCATCATCTCCATTACTGTGACCACAATCAGGCAGTCTCAGACCAGTGTTCTCATCATTCATCCTTCGCTGGGTACATCCATCTCCCTTCAGAGGTGCTAACATGCTAACATGCTAACCAGAATGGGCAGTGATGGGTTACATTCATTCCAAGATATATTTGAGTAACCATTTGAATTAATTAGATTCACATACCAATGCTGTATATTAGTACAAGTATTTTTGCAACACTTTAAACCAAAACAAAATAAAATAATAAAAAAGATGGAACAGAGCATTTTCAATATGAGAAAAAATCAGCTAAAATATGCAGGGTTCATGTGTTATACATTACATATGTGATGAAGAAACAACATTATAACAAATATGAAAATAGTAGTGGTGGGCTGTTATCGACGTTAATGTGCTGCGATAATGTGGGACTCTTATTGGGTGATATAAAAAATATCGCAAATCTATTCTCAAAGTTGGGCAGGGAGCTGGGTGTATATTAAACAAAGTATAATGATCACCTTTAGTGAGGATGTACACTCAACAAAAATATAAACGCAACACTTTTGTTTTTGCTCCCATTTTTCATGAGATGGACTTGAAGATCTAAAATTCATTCCAGATGTTCGAACCTGTAGCTACTGTGAAATACACAATGAACGCTACACGCCAACATGGTGCAGCTACGAAGCCACCGGGTTTGCTTCAGGGAAAATTAATTTTTAAAAAGCTTCCCAATGGAGACATCGACAAGTCTAAGGTTGTTTGCACTTTATGCAGGTATGCAGTTGTATTATTTTAAATTATACAATTTAAAACTACTTAGCATGTAATTACAACAACATCACGAATTACCAACACGTTATGTTTGTCTAAGAAACCTCTTCTCAAGGACTTACTTGTAGTCATTACTTAGGTAGCGCACATATTCCGAATGAGCCATTTTAATCTAGATTAATCTAAAATGTCAATGAGATTAATCTAGGTTAAAAATAACAATCTATGCCCACCATTAGAAAATAGCCTAACTGAACTACTGTACTAATGAGATGCTACATTGATTTTTGTTTTTGTGGAAATGTTTGATCTATAAAAAGACAAAGCGATACCAGCTCCATGGAGAACAAGTGGTAAAGCTACACCAGAAATCTTACTTAATACACTTTTAAGTACTTGACTTTATATTTGAGGAACAAGAAAACAATCCAAAGAGAGGTTTCCATTTTGTTCTCCAATTTTGCCATATTTCATTTGTAATGGTGACTCCGAACACCTCTCCCCTGCTCTGCGCGTGGTCTCCTGGATTCTGCCATGTTTCATAATGAGGCCCATAACCATTAGACTCCCCTAAAGTCTCCTGCTCCAACCTCGCTCTGAATGACTTTGCCCAGGCCCGGCCCTATTTCCCAGTCGCCCTCTCTAATTACACACTGTTTGTTTGGCCTGCTGGCTGCGCCCTAATGCAGAGCGGAGACGTCATTAAAATGATTTACAGATGTAATCCCCTCCCTCTTCCTCATATGCCCAGAGTCTCCCTCACCTCTTTGCCTCTGTCCCACCCCCACGGCACCCCAAATATAACTCAGCCTAATATGACCGGCGGGATTCAAATCTCTTCCCATTAATCCCTTCAGCTTGCTTCCTAAGTCTCCTTTTCCTCTGGCCTTTCCACCTCAGCAGTTTTACCCATGATCCTCTCCATCCCAATTTAAGGCCTGTTCAAACTTTATTATGTGTCGGAGTCATGCATGTCTTTTCTCTGTGCTTATATCCGCCTGCCTGTTTGCAAAAGGTTAATTCCACCCAGTCTTTAAGCTAATAATCATATGAATATTTTTACCTTACCACCCAGAACCACACGCTTTGACAAAACCTTATTGAGACGGGTCGATCTGAAGCCATATCTTGAGATTTCAGAAGGCGCAATTGACAGACAGATTAACCAGTCAGAGAGTAAAAATGCTCTGTCTGCGTCAAAAAGGAGAAAAAGTAACATAAAGGACTGAGAAACAGCAAGGATTTTCTTAGCACAAAACTATTATTTATCTCAGGTAAAGTTTTTTATTGTGTTCTGAATGATGTAAGAATTTTGGAGCGACGTCTTCCTTATTTAAGTCCTTTCTGGATTCAAACAGAATATAGAACAGACTGGCTGGTCAGGCAATGAATTTTTCACTCTTTCATTGTTCAAAGTAGCATTGTAATTTAGAGTAAGAGCCTGTACTCAATTTATTTCTATGTATTTGAGAAAAATCTGTCTTGTACCCCAGATATATTGTGTTCACAGCTCTTGAGGTAAAAATAAGACGGTTGTGTTCTGTCGACGTCTAATCAGGAAGCATTGTATTGTCAAATAATCAGGAGGGGCACTGCTAAAATGCTAGTTGTTACAGGGACTGCAAAACTCCACTCTGGCCTCTGAAAAATCTTTATAACCTGAACAATTATAAAGCTCAGAATGCATAAGATAAGTGAAGAATTACCCACTAAAAAAGAAAATGAATAGTTTTGTTTTTCACATTTGCCAGATAAAAAAGCGGGCACAGCGCCTTTAATGAAACTTCCATCGTTCAAAGTGGCGTCGTAATTTAAAAAACAAATTTCCATGACAACTACTCATAACAGGTATATTTTCGTATTACGCTATTGAAGTGAAAACTGATTTTGGCATAAATCGGATACTTCCCCAGTGAGACAGTAAATTTCATTGTGCAACATAATAAAATCACAAAATTACGAGTGATGATAAAATATACTGAGAGGCTTTGACTCAGAAATGGCAATATTTTCAAAAACTAATAATTGTCAACAGCGAGACCATCTGCCATTGTGACGCTCAGTTCTAGTTGCTAAATCTACGGGCAAATATCTCTATGAAATTGAAAGAAACACTTTGACTCAAGAAACACTGTTAGCAAAACGGTTCAATTTGTCAAAAAGTATAATTTGTCGATATATATTCTAAAAAAAAAAAGCCTAGTTCTGCCATAAGCATAAACATAGACAAAGAACTTCACTGAACTATTGACACCTATTATACTATGATGAGTCAGAACAAAACAGGGCCAAAAGCAGCAATTTGTAGAAATATAGGGCCAAACTTTCAGCTTTTATAACAGGCAGAAAGTTAAAAATAAGGGAGGTCTATAAAGTGGAGTTTTTAAGTGAAAATATTAGAGACATTTTAGGAAAACTTTGTCATGTATGTAACGTAATTTTTTATGTCCCCACAAAACTATTACATCATAACCAAAATCCTCAAATTTCCACCTTTTGCTTTGATGGGGAATATTTTTGAGATATATTTAACTTTTTTTCTTTGCCACATAATTTTACTTCATATATTTGATGTCTTCTGTATGCATATTAAATGTAGTTTGCATAGTAGTAAATGTATAGTAGTATACATAGGGTACATATACAAGGGGTACATACATAGGGTTATATACAAGTACTTTTATATTGCCAATTCCCTGCCTGTTTTCATGAAGATAGATTGGTTTAAAGCTGCACTCTGCAACATTTCTAGTAGAGCATCAGCCACCTGCTTGTCTCCATGTGAATGTTATTATTTTGTCTAGAATGTTCCACAGTATGAATTAAATAAATCCACCTTTAATGCAAAATTGTGGAACATTCAAGGCAAAGAAATAACCATGACATTCACTAAAAGCATGCGCCTTAGTTTCCACGAGAAAATGAGTAGGGTAGACATTAAAATATTTAGTATATATAGGACCTGGGTGTACCTTGAAAGCCAAATTCGATCTCCTGCAAGTTATGAGTTTGACAGTAACATGGAGTGATCAAGGTTAAACACTGGTGGTGGAAGGTAACGAAGTACAAAAGTAAAACTACAATACTTAAATATCAATTTTGCATAAGTAACTTCTACTATAAATACATCTATCACCAAGGAGACAAGCAGGATACAAACACCCATATGATGAATAAATGTTAATATAGGTTTAAAGTCACACCAGGGAACATTCTAAGCAAAGCAGTAACATCTCCATGGAGACAGTGGGGCCTTCACCACCTTTAATGCAAAATTGTGGAACATTCAAGGCAAAGGAATAACCATGATATTCAGTAAAAGCTTAGTTTCCACAAGAAAATGAGCGTATAGTGCATATTCCTGACTCCTTCATCTGATCTCTCTTATATAAAACCCTCCTCTTACTTCTTTCTCAAACTTTCCGTAACTTTTTGCCCTTGCTTGACCTTCTCCATAAGCTCCCCAGTCTCCCGGCTCCACCGCTCTTATGTGCATTAAACATATACGTACACACAACACAAGATTCAGCAACGGATTAAAAAAGCATTCAATTAATCCCTTATTCCCTTTGCCTCCTCCTTCTCTTCTTTCCACACCACTAACTCGCTCAATTTATACCTCCGTCCCAATCTTTCTCAAGTTCAAATCCTTTCTTACTTTCGGCGTGTTTGTGTCTATGCGCGCGGTAGTAAATATGCCTTTCCAACTCGCTGCCTTATCTCGAAAATTTCCCACACCTCCTTCTCAACGCGTTTAATTAACCGTCTTTATTTCTCTGCGCTAATCATTTCATCAGAGACACCCGTAGCGGATAAGCACATAAAGTTCAACACCCACCTTTGCGACGCAGGAAAAAAACAACACCCAAGACCAGGCAAGTGAACGCAACACAGAGATACAGAGATCGACTATATTTCATGAAACGACAAAAATAAATCTTCTAATCTCGGTTTTGACATTTCAGGTGCACAAAGCTAGAGTATTCGCCATTTGTGACGCTAACCGAGGTGTTGGCATCGCATAAAGTGGGTCACCTCCTCCCGGCCGGGGCCCGCGGGTGCTGTTCCCCGCTGATCTGTGATAATTGGGAAGCCGAGTGATTGTGTCTGAAAGCACGTAAACAAGCAGCAAGCGCTTCTGAATGAGGGAACATACGGTGGATTTGAGACGTGGGATAGGTAAAGGCTTAAAGGCATTGGAGACGAGTTGTGTTATGTGAAAGTGAAAGTAGATATGTTTAGGAAATATAGTCATCTAATAATCTCTGCTGTTAAAGTGCATTATCTAAAGGTCTTTTATTACACAAAATGGGTTCTTACGAGCTTTAAACCTTGTTATAAAGGTGTTTACTCCTCAAAAACAGACCTGGAGTTGTGTTTTGTTTCATTCACTCATATTTGACTCATTCTTTATTATTAGTCTGTCTACGCCTCAACTCTTATGCTGTTTAAATCCAGGCTCAGGTTCTGTTTAGCTGTGCATACGACTGAAAGGTTTTTATTCCACACTCTTCTTCTTATCTCTCATTTAATTTCTCTCTTTTCTTAATTCTATTGTGATTATTTCTGTTTTGATTTTACTGTATTTCTTATTCTGTAAAAGCACTTTGAATTACTCTGTGTACGAATTGTGCTATGCAAATAAACTTGCCTTGCCTTATGTCTCCAAATCTCAAAATCTTCCACACTCACTGTGATGTCATGAAGTGGTAGTTTTCCTAGTTAACTTTTACCTTTAGTTAGGTAGAGATCAGCAACTCCAGAGCTGAAATAATCCAAATGATTCTATTGCAAATACAGTGATGCACTTCCTGTATTACCACATGACATCTCAAAGTTGAACAGAATATTTTCTATTTGAGACAATAAATCAGCCTAAATACGTTGTGTGTTAAACATGTCTGAATGAAACAAAACACAACTTTAATAAAAATGGAAGGCAGTTAAAATTAATATTGTTTAATGAAAATTGTTTATTGTTAACCACGGTGCCCCCTAGTGTTGAGGACCTGGACCCCTCCCTCCTTCATGTCCTGGATTAATCTGTCCTCGTCCTGTTAGATCAGTAGTTTCCTTCTGCCAATAGCTTTGGTCTACAGATTTACAACCTTATTGGCAGTGGACTCGTCCTGGCCATCTATGCCTGTCCGTCCATGGAAGTGGATCTCTCCTTCACTGTGGTTCTCCTCGAGGTTTCTTGTTTTTTTCCCACTGGGTTTTTTTTTTTCCGAGTTTTTCCTTGCCGAAGAAGGAGGGTCTAAGGACAGGAGATGCTGGGACAATTATCCATTTGCCTGCTTGTTGTGGGACATTCTGTATTTTTTTAATTATTAATTAATTATTTCATTTTTTTTCTTTCTTATTCTACTCCATTCTCTGACATATTTGTTTGCTAATTTAACAATTTTGTGAAGCCTGCCTGTTATTATGATTTTTGTGCTATACAAAAATAAACTGAATTGAACTGAATTAAAGGCAAATTTTTGTTGGTGACTTCTGGGGGTCTTATCAATTATAGAAATGACCAGATTCAACATTAGTGAATTTACCTTAGATATTTAATGAGAATGAAAAGTACAATGTAGAATAAAGTACAACGTAATAAAGAGGTAAAACTGTCTCTCAACCCCCAGCCGGGATTATGACATTATCTCATTTTAGAATCTGAAAACTATGATAGATTTGAATCTGTTTTAAAGCAAACATATGGATGGTTGGAGTCTGCCTCGCTATGCCATCAGTATGTTTTATTCACAAACTCCCACAACAGAATTCCTTTCATGCTTGTAAGATTGAATTTGTCTGTAAAAACACATTCAGACTTTCAGTTTATCCTTCAACTTAAAACTATTGACACTAGAGATGCATGTGGGAGTTACTATGGTGGCACATTAGCAAAACCAAAAAAAGACTCACGAAAAAACAGATTTACACAACACATTTTGAGGAGCTTCAAGCGTTCATGGTCTTGAGTTTGATTTTTAACAAAAACGTGAACGACTAAGTGAAAAACTGTTGGATAATGCCATCTAGTTTGTGAGGTTAAAATCGGCTAAAGCAGCTTCTTCCGGTCAGTTTGTGCTAAAATAAAGCACAGATTGAGCTTCTAACAGAGTAGTGCTTCCAGTTAGCATCACACCCCCAGGGAATGTTGATGAAATCAGCTGTAAAGTGTCAGTTGTAACAAGATTTGGCATTTGTGTATAATGTGGCTGCTGGGATACGGAAAGAGGTCTACTTATGTCACATTTACAGTCCATGTCCAACTACGAAGTCAAATCTAAACCTCACTACTGTCCAACTTGGGAAAAATGAGGAAAGATTTTTGCCAAATCTGTAAACTACATTTTAGAAAAGGAGTAGCCTGACCTGCTTTCACTTTAAAATAAGGTCATATTTTATGCATTATCCAGACTTTTCAAACCACTGCAAGTCCAAGAGGGAGACCGTGAAAAATTCAGGAAAACTGAAACACACAGGAATTGAACAAAATACAACTTTTGACTACAGACAAAATGGGTAGACATTAAAATATTTAGTATATATAGGACCTGGGTGTACCTCGAAAAGCCAAATTCGATTTGCAAGTTATGAGTTTAACCTTGATCACTCCATGTTACTGTCAAACACTAGTGGTGGAAGGTAACAAAGTACAAAAGTAAAAGTACAATACTACAAAACTACAATACAAATTTTGCATAAGTAACTTCTACAGTGGATACTATGGAAGATAATTTGTCATCAGAAATTTCTCACTTTGAATTTTGGAACTCTGAAAAAACACATTTGAATTATGTTTATACTGAATTTTAATTGCTGAAATTTCACATGTACATTTTCAAAGTGTTTCAAATTAAAAATTTAAATTTCACCTTCAGCATAGATATTTTCAAAGTCCTCAGATTCAACAGTCAAAATTGTAAAATTTGTGTAAAATTCGCAGTAAAAAAAATCACAGGAATGATCCCAGATGCCAAGACAGAAGCAATCGATCCCACTCAAACTCAGCCCACAGATGAGAACAGCCAATAGGA
>KN504002.1:1388-13758 GCA_000787155.1 Scartelaos histophorus | reverse complement strand
AAAAAATATGGTATTTAAAATTTTAGGTTCTGATTTTGATTTTATTATGGACTGTAGCTCAAAGAAAAACGTACACTTACATTGTGCTGTTCTACAAGTCGGACCTTGTGTGGCCTTTTCAATCCAGATGTCTCGGCAGATCTTACCCACACACGATTCAGATTTTTCAGTTTTGATATCGATACTTTTACTGCAAGTATGTGACAATACCCAATATTAACCGATATTAGTGTAGGGACGGGACATTGTACTTGTGTAATAAGTTAACACTGATTTAACGAAACACAGTAAAGCCAAGTGTTTTATGAAACATGTTATTCATCCTTCATGTCACTATTGAACAGCTTTGTGGGGATAAAAGTTCAAACATTTTGAGCTATTCTAGGCCAAAATCAGCCTGTAAATAAGCTTATTACATCCTATTAATGAGGCAAGCTGGATAAGGAATTAACAGATATCATGGAACTGACCAATCAAGTTAATTTTTCAGATCTGTGCTGACTTTTGAAAGTCGCCCTCTAGTGGCACTCATTCTGTAATTCAGGGAAAAGTTGAGTTTGTCTCTGAATATAAATACTTGGGGACAATTATTGATAGTGTCGTACGCTTTGAATCAAACACTGATGCCATCTGCAAGAAAGTGCAGCAAAGACTGTTGTTTTTAAGGAAAATGAATTATTTTAAGATCAGTAATGTTCTCATGACCCTTTTTTATTAAAGTTGTATTGATTATTCTATTCATGTATTTTGTACTGTCTGTTGGTCCGGTGTTGGTCTCTGTGTTTAGCTGAAATCGTCTGGCCCAGTTTTTCAGAGTGGCAGGTAAAATTATAGGCTTACACAGTCCCAGCTGCAGGACGTCTACAGCAGAAGGAGGATTCGCAAGGCCCAACAAATAATGGAGAGCCCTGAGCACCCATTCTGTGAGGAGTTTAACCTTCTTCCTTCTGGGCGGAGTCTGAGAATGCCCCGGATAAAAACTCAGAGAGCTCGGACTTCCTTTATGCCTGAAGCCATAACGCTCTCTCTCAGCTGGATCAGTGGTGAAATGCAGAAATACCAGTATCTCTATCTGTGCATCCCAGTCCAGGAGTGACTGTATGTGTTTAGTGTACAAGAAGTGCCCCTGTGCCCCCTGAGCGTTCGGGGTAGTTCTCCACGGGCCTGTGTTTGTGTGTGTTCTGTGGAGTGGAAGGAGCTCGAGCTCTGTCCTACATTCAGATACTCAGCCTTTATGTCATGTGGTAATCCAGGAAGTGCTCCAGGAAGTAAAAGGAGCTCTTAACTTGAAAACTACCACTTCATTACATCACAACAATGCACGATTACTCATTAACACGTGTGAATGAAGCAAAACACAACTCCAGGTGTGTTTCTGAGAAGAAAACGGCATTATAACATGTCTTAAAGCGCACAAAAACACAATTTTGGACCAAAATGTATTAAAAACTCATCCACAACTCTTTACAAAACTGATTTAGAGAGCTGTGCATTTGGAAGATAATTTGTTCCATCAGATTTTGAATTTTAAATACCACAGAATTTCTCACTTTGAATTAAGATGTTTGAATTATTTATATTCAGAATTTTAGTTGCTGAAATTTTAAGTGTGCATTTTCAAAGTGTTTCAAATTCAATATACAAATTTCACCCTTTAAATATTCAGCACAGATATATTAAAGAAATTTAACAGTCTGCAAACAACTGATCCAAAGTGATTTACTTAAGATGCTGTGAGTGAGGAGGACAGAGGCTGTTTCCTATTGGCCATTCTCATCTGTGGGCGGGGTTTGAGGTTTTGATGAGGCTAATTCTGACCAATCAAATCGCTTCATTGCACTTGTTTGTTACCAAGTTAGATCTGATCACTTTGGATCGATTGCTTTTGCCTTGGCATCTTGGACCTTTCCTGCGTATTTTGCCTGTTGAATTTGAGGGCTTGAATATATTTGCGCGGAAGGTGAAATTTTTATTATGAATTTGAAACACTTTGAAAATGTGCACTTAAAATTTCAGCAACTAAAATTCAGAATAAAAATAATTCAAACATCTTTTTTCAGATGACAAAAATTCAAAATGTCATGAAACAAATTGTCTTCCATATGTGCAGCCACGTTTTGCGCAGTAACCCAAGTGTGTGTCACGCTTCAAACTAGTGCTGCTTTTCACATGTTCAGGTACAGCTCCTTTAGAAATTCCTACTCTAATTTGGAGCATTGTGTTTATAAGCCTTATCAGTGCAACTGAATCTACAAGTGCACGTGATTTGGTTGTTAAGTAACCATAATTGTTTTGTAATCTCTTGGACCCAGATCACATGTGTGTGTGTGTTTGGAGCTCACACCTGCCCCCGCGCACTTGCCCCCATCTCAGGTTCAGGGTGTGTTCTTAAACCACCACCGTCTCTGTCTCTAATGATTTACACAAGAGCAGAACTTGCCCGGAGCTTATCTTGAGTCAAAGTCAAGTGGGGATTTGACTTTACAGTGAACTAGAAGAAGATTGCCACTTTTGAGCTTCTGAGCTTGTGTCATGATACCAAAATGTCAAACTTGATTTCAGTACTAAGGAACAGACTTGATACTCAGTACTGATTCCGATACCACAAACTATAATTAAAAAAAACAAAAAACAAAAACCTCTTTCTTTGGACAATAAAATGGTGCTCACTTTTCTATTCCCATGTGGCCTTATATGTGTGTAAAAAATAAAACATCTCTGTAGGGTTATCCCGATTTAGCTAAACAACACACAAAGTGTTATCCATTTATTCTCAAAACATTAATATAACTCTTAATTTTGGGGTTAAACAAGGTAAAATGCGATCTGGGATACCATCATATTGTGAACTAACCTAAGCCACGGTTTTATCACATGCTCAGTGTCGGGAACTACACTGGGAGCTGTCACCCGTGTGTTTCCAAATGTCTGAATATGGATATTTTTCACCATAAATCTGCATTAAAGATCCACTATTCCTCACTAAACGTTTGGTTGTAGGTCCGTCACCTACTAGTTTCTATAAATAGGTCATTGCTTTGCCTGGAATGTTCCACAGTGTGACATTAAATATGTAGAAAAACTGACCTGTAATCTGACCTGTAACTTGATCTGGTTTGGTCTCCATGAAGATTGAAAGTTTTAATGCCGTACTGTGAAACATTCCAGACAAAGCAAAAACATCTCCTCAGAGAAAAGGATTTGATGGAGCCTGTACCAGAAAAGTGACACAGTGCACCTTTAAACACAAAAATGGAGAATCATGAGAAGCCAAAAGAGCAGATCGTCACAGCTAAATTTTTAAGCTTCTAATCACTCAAGCCTCAAATGCAGAGCAGGACTTCATTACTGAAACATGCATGAGTAACATAATGATGAGGAACACATGGTTAAAAGCTCATAAAGGTCGATTTAGCGTGATAGGCCTCCTTTCACTCACTTCAGTAGTTCCTTCAGTGTTTGGAACCTTCGTGCATAGATCAGTGGTTTTTTCCAGACCCATTCAGACCACATGCAGTCTCCAATAAAGTCACTATTATTCAACTGATGATGGAAAGTTCTAGTTGAAATCTGAAGTAATCCCATGAAACAGGTAATAAATCAAAGGGATTATTTAAAATGGCTGCATATTATCACAGTGCTTTTTCCAACATGTGGATTTACAGTTGTTTTTTCAAGAATGCGTAAGGTTGTCAAATATTTTAGCAAAATAAAGCCTTGTATCATTCGTTTTTTCAACAAAAACACTTTTCTTCATTATTTGTCTCCAAAACCAAAATGAAAAACAGGTAATGATTTGTTTTTGATTTTGTGTTTAGATGAATAATGGAAAAAAACAGATAATGGCCTAATATCCAGTGTGGAGGAGCTGCTGTCGTGTCATTACTGTACCACCGAACTGATCCAGGACTGGACCAGGACTAAGCCAGGTCTCTAAACCAGGATAGAACCAGGACTGAACCAGGTCTAAACAAAGACTTGACCAGGATTGAGTGACCATAGATGGGGAGCAGAGACCTAGTTCGGTCCTGGTTTAGACCTGGTTCGGTCCTGGTTTAGACCTGGTTTAGACCTGGTTTAGACCCGGTTTACATCTGGCCAGTCCTGTTCCAGTCCTGTTCCAGTCCTGTTCCAGTCCTGGTCCAATCCTGGTTTAGACCTGGTTCAATCCTGGTCCAATCCTGGTTCAGTCCTGGTTTAGTCCTGGTTTCAGTCTTGGTTTCGTCCTGGTTCTGACTTGATTCAGTCCCGGTCCAGTCCTGGTCCAGTCCTAGTTCAGTCCTGGTTTAGTCCTGGTTTAGTCCTGGTCTAGTCCTGGTCCAGTCCTGGTCCAGTCCTGGTCCAGTCCCGGTTCAGTCCCGGTTGAGACCCGGTTGAGACCCGTTTTAGACCCGGTTTAGTACTGGTCCAGACCTGGTTTAGACCTGATACACCTGATTTACACCTGCTTCAGTCTTGGTTTAGACCTGGTTTAGTCCTGGTCCAGTCCTGGTGATCAGTTCACCAATGACACGGCACACGCAGACGCTCCACACAGGATATTAAGACAAGGAGTTTGGTTCAGGAAACAGCCGTTTGTTTTTGTTTTTTTAAATATAATTCATTTAAACACAAAATCAAAAACAGAAAACAAATTGTTATAATTTTTTTCATTTTGGTTTTGGAGACAAATAATGAATAAAATAGTTTTTGGGGTTTTTTTTTTTATCTTTTTTTTTATTTTTTTTTTTTTTTTTTTTTTTTTTTAACAAATGAACAAATGATTTTGTTTTAATGAACAAATGATACACGGATAAAAACTGACCCGATTTTAAGATGTATGTAAGATGTGGTGGAAGGTACGTCACAGCTTGTCTCCATGGAGATTAGGGCTGGGAATCGGTGTCCCTCAGGATTCGATACGATTCACGATACATGGCTCATGATCCGATATTGTCACGATATGTGAAAAGTATTGCATAAACGGGTTTCCTTCCACCAAATAAGCAACTAAAAAAAATTGCTAAGAGATAACAAAGAATTATACTGGGCCACCAAATTTTGTATCACGATATATTGATATTTAAGTATTTTTGCACACCCCTAATAGGAATTGTTGCTGTTTCATATCAAATGTTCCAGAGTGTGGCATTAAAGTGGTACCTCTATGGAAATGGGCAAGTGCCACAAGAAAAGTTCCATAGCACAACTTTAAAGCAACACTGTTTAAATCCATCGAAGTAGAAAGTTAAAACCACACCACGGAACATTTCCCATGCAGATAGATGCTGTATGTCAGGTTTGTGGAGATAATAGATAAAAACTGAAGTGTTTTTAAAATGTTGGATGTTTTCTGACTAAAAAGTTACACGGTGGAGCTTTAAAGGACCCATATTACGCAATTTTGTTTGTTTCCTCATCACAAACAGACCTGGAGTTGTGTTTTGTTTCATTCACACACGTTTAACACACAAACGCTGCAAATTGACACTATTTTCAAACTGAAAACACTCACTTTGTTCCACCTTGTGATGTCATGCAGTAATACAAGAAGTGCTCCACAGTGTTTTTAAACTCCGCACACCTTCACTAGAATCATTTAGTTGATTTCAATCCTGGAATTTCTGATCTCTACTTAACAAAAAATGAAAGGTAACTTGAAAACTACCACTTCATGACATCACACGGTGGAACAGAGCAGCTTCATGTGTGTTTTTGTGGAGGTAACAATATTTTAGCACTGTTTAAAGAGTCCATTTTGGGTAATATACCTTTAAAGCGTTAGAACACTTTGTAGAGTCATATTTTCTTTGCTCATATTTCTTTGGGCTTTATTATGGTGGATTTCTGAACGTGGTTAGATTTCCAAATAATTTCCACAGAAGCAGCTGGAGATGCACTTGAAGCTCGGTGATACAGAATCGTTCGTGTCCTTATAAGGCTGCATGAGATGATCGGGCTCCTGTCAGTCACCCTGGTGGAAGCTCTTTAGTGCAGAGACATGACTCCACACCTGCTCCACATGGAACACTTAAGCACACTCTTGGACCGGGTTTGGGAACGCACCGAAATGAACCGAGACTCAAGCCTCTGGTCTGCGTCAGGCTGGCTCTGCTCTTGCCTGCTCCTTCTCCTCTTTCTCTCCTTTTGATGAGTTCTTTTCAAATTTGAACCAGATTCTGTGATCTTCGGCGGATCAATTCTCAAGACCTTATTCTTTTGCGATAGTGAGGTGTTTTCTGATCTATGTCATAATGTTGATTCCTCAACACAAACATACCTGGAGTTGTCCTATAAATTTAGATTGTTTATCTCTGTTCCACCTTGTGATGTCATGTGGTAATACAGGAAGTAAATTAAAACTACAGTTTTTTTGAGATTGAAAGAAGCGATGGTCAGAATGGTCTGTTTGCAAAGCTTACTCCAATGTATGATGTATTTTGTTTTATGTCCCACTGATTATGAATTCTTTTAATACACATGTGTTGAAAAACTGAAAAACCACAAATAAAAAGTATTTCTAAAAACTCCATACACCTCTCTTCACTAGAATCATTTGGATGATTTTAGCACAGGAATTGACAATATCTAATGAAAAAAGTTCAAAGTAGCTGTGAACATGACATCACAAGGTGGACCAGAGCATTTAGAGCATAGGAGATTTGAGTAGTAACATAACATGGCTTAAGACACTTTTTTTTTCAGTAATATAGGACTTTGAAGTAGGAATGGGACAAGATCTCCCAAGAAAAAATTGGCCAAAATCTCACACGATAATTTTGTGTACTACTGAGTTACATTTTTTTGAGAAGCTGTTGTCCCAAAAAGCACTGCTACAATAACGGCAAATATATTAAATCAAGTAAATAAAAAATGGTGAGACCAAAATTTGGAACTGGATTGCACAGTTTCTCATAAAGAATGCCAAAATCTTGTCTACCAATCCAATCTCGTGTCTCATCTTGTATTGTCCAATTCCCACTTTTACCTAATTTAACTACTTGTCCCCGTCTGACAATATGACATGATCTCATTCTGGAATCTAATAGTATAATAAACCCCTAATAGTTTAAGGAGGGACTCTTTTTTTACTGGAACAACTGGGTCATTCGCTGGTACTTATTCAATTTAGTGGAAACATTAAGCATGTCATTTTAGGCCACAAATAAGATTATTTTCTTACCGATGTCCTCATACAGGCTCCGTACGTGGCTGACTTGCGGTGGCGTTGACTGGTGTTGATGGTGTGGACTTGTGTTACCAGTGCTGATGTTGACCAGTAGTGACGTATTCCTGAACTTTATGGCTGCTTTATAACTCCCTCTGGGCTCTACGGACCCCAGAGGCAGCACTGAGGGAATAGTTTTGGATTTTGGCTGCAAGATTAGATGCAATTAGCAAAATCGCAAAGGGTAACATTTTGGAGGCGCCATCATTTATTCAAGCAACAAAATCCTTTCGTATTCGGCAAGATAAACGCTGCATCCTTGACTTTGGGTGATGGGGTTTACTTGCAGTCAGTAGAGATTGACCAATATAAGGGTTTTTTATGGCTGATAAGAGGTGCCAATGTTTTTTGTCCAATATGCAGTACAGATATGGCGTTTTATTTTATTTTTTTTCCCCAAAGGCACAATTTTTATCATGTATCATTACATCCTGTTTTGCTACAAATTGGATAAGACAGCTTTTGTGTAACTTTTCTGGTGGATGCTTTCTTCATGGAGATGTTATTGCTTTGTCTGGAATTAAACCTTTATCTTTATGGAGATCAAACCAGGCCATGATACAGGTCAGATCTGTGGAGGATGCCTGTTATTTTTGAGCTATAAAACCATGTGTATTTGAATAAAGTAGAGCTGTTTAATGTCTGTGGAACATTCTAAGCAGAGCAATGACATAGAAAGCACCTTTTAATAGCGATAGCCAAAACACTAAAAAGTGCAAATATCGGCCTGTCTGTAGTAGTGCTGTTGACTTGTAGTGGCGTATTCCTCCACTTAGCAGACTCTTTTAAAGTCCCTCAGTGCTGGTTCTAGCTCTGGGGTCAGCAGGTCAGGACCGGTCAACAGTGCTGTTACATTTAGACTACACTTGGAGCTGTTTATGGTCCAATCGTAAGAAGGTGGTTTGACGTGTGCAACCCCTGACCTGTGACCTTTGCAGAACAGACAGGCTCACCTGGAATTTACACCAGGAGCGTCAGCAGCAGGTAACGTCTGCAGAGCTGCATATGCACGTCCTCCTGTGACGCACCCTCTGTGGATTCTCACGTTTGAAACACTAAACTTGTACAGATGAATGATTGGATGAATTATGTTTTAAATCACAATACAAAAACTGACAACAAAAGAGACGCTGCATCAATTAAGCCACTCACCATTTCACTTTGGTCGTCTGCTCTTCACGCCTGTTCCTTCAGAAGTTGTTCTTGTAAAGTTGTTATCTGATGTTGTAAAGTGCTTTATATTTATCGTCCATGGCTGTAAACGTTCCCTAGTCCATCACGAGTCATTCCCCGAGCTACTGCAGTAATTTTAGAGAATGTATTTTGAAAGGGCATCAGAAATTTATTTTGACATCGCATGCCCATTTCCTGTCTTTCCCCTGCTAAAAAGTCTGGACATGCTTCGATGACGCTGCAAGATTAGAACTCCAAGCTATTTTGAGCAGTGCGTAGCATCATGACAAACACTGGACGTGTGTATGACACATAGACCGTATATATGAATGGACATAGCTAACGCGTTAGCCGCCGTGTGCCAAACAGGAAGTGCTCCAGGAGGCTCTTCCGGCTCCTTCTGACTCTGGCTCCCATTGACTTACATTAAGATCTTGTGGCTCGTCTCTCTGTACCTGCTGCAGTGAGCCTCGTCATCTTAAAATGTTCATATTAACCCGCTCTACATGATCCTGAATTTTTTCCACTATTTTGTTCATCAAAAACTCCTATTCATAACATAGATCCTGGCTCCAGATTCACTTCTGTAACCATGAGCATCGTGAGCCTCATTTCAGCAGCGCTAAACACTGTGGGTGACGTCACACTGGCTTAGTCCACTTTTTTATACAGTCTATGGTATGACACTGCTGATGTAGGTTGTCCAAAGTGTTGAAAAGGAAAAGAGAACAGACAGGCTCACCTGGAATTTACAGGTGAGCCTGGAAAAAGGAAAAACCAGACCAGTGCGTGTGCTGCTCGTGTGCTCTGCTGCTGCTCTTACAGTGTTCCTGCTTTGGTGTAAATAGTGGATCAGCCACACTTCATCTGCTCACATCTCAGCCAGACTGAACCAGAGCTGCACATGAGGAAAAACATCAAACACCATTTCATAATTTACATTTTTTCTATTCTAGTTCCATTCTAGATGTTTTGTATAAGCGGCTCTTTAGGGCCAAGTAAGTCTGCTGCGTACTGTCTGCATCTAATTCTAAAGCGTTATATTGTTAATAATCATGAAGTGTGTGGTTAGCTTGCTAATTGGTATAGTTACTGTGATAAAGAATGAGAATTACAAAAAGCTTATAAACACATTGTGATGAATAATTAAGATGATCAGAATGCATGAGGTAAGTGAGGGAAAACTTTGGACCACTGCAAACTGTTTTTAATGAACTAGTTCTGTTTTTCACATTTTTTAAACCGTAAAAATCGTGTTTTAAGTAGCATATTTCAAATTTTCCAACTACTAGCAAAGTTACAGTACCAACACAAGGCAACATTCAAATCTATGCTAAGGCCATTCTGTGTTTTCCCAGGCGCAGTGAAGTACTCCCACACAGGCCCAGTGGTTACTGTAATGAAAGAGCTCTGTGTGTGTGTGTTAACAGGGCTAATGTCATGTTTGCTTTGTTTTAACACTGTCATTTAACACTGTCATTTTACACTGTCATTTAACCCGCTCGCTCTCTCACCTGTAATCCTATTACAGATCTGCCACCGCAAAACTATTTATTTTCTGGCCTGTGTATTTTTTGCAGATCACAGATTCTTTACCATCTGAAAAACAGAATTAGTTCATTTTACACAGTTTGCAGTGCTCCAAAGTTGATCTTCACTTACTTTATGCATTCAAAGTATCCTAGTAATTATTCACCGCGATGAGTATTTACAAGAGGTTTTCAGCATTCTAAGAGACCAGAATGCTAAGTGCGCACGTCCAGATGATTGGAAAATAGGACTCTTCATAATTGGATGCAGACAGTACTCAGTACAGACGACTTATTCTGGCCTTAAGAGCTGCTTATACAATATATGTGTACTGGGGCAAGATGTATTTAGCTCGTATTGTCTCTCAGTGGGTTCTGCAGGTTTTTAACACTGAAGTCCCACTTTATTTCTTTTATTAAGTCATTTGAGATGGATATTGTGATCCACAGGTATCATAGGGTATAACTATAGAGCACACACAAGCACTATATGTCTTGTTAAAGTGGAGGTATTATTCCAAATCTACTTTTTGGAGCCTGATGTGATGTGCAGTAGTGTCTTAGTGGGCTTCACGCTGATTGTGTTGTAATAACGCTCCGAAGGGGGAGTGCGAGGAGCAAAAACGCAGGAGAAATTTGCAAAAAATGCTAATATGTTGTTGGTGAATATAGTATTTTCCAAATGGTAAAAGGAACAGGGTGATCTAAATATGCATGTTGGAGTGAATACAACATAGAAGTAAAGTACCAACTCTTCAGTCCACTTTATAATGAACCACAAGTCAAGTTCACAGCTCCTTAGATGACTCCCACAGCCCCAGTCTCACTCTCCCTTATGCAGCTCTTTCTAGCCTCGTCTCATTTCTCTTTCCTTGCTTCCTTCGCCTTGATTCCTCTTCTTGATTCTGCAGAAAATGGGTGAAGAAGTTCAACCCACAGAGGAGATACAGGAAAGAGACCTGTAAAGTTTGATTCTTCTCTCTGGTGTCTGCTTCTGAAGCCTCCCTCAGGTCTATCTATTTGACTGACAGCTGAAAAATTGAGGATTGAGGAGAGGAATCAAAGACAAGGAATCGAGGAAAGAGAAATGAGACATGGCTTCTCATTCTCCTGCTGTTCTTTCTCCTCCTGTAGTTCTCTCTCTCCTTCTTGCACCTCTCTCTCTCTCGTTCATCTCTAATAGGCTGAGACTGGCTGAGCGGCTTTGGGTGGATATCTTTAGCTCTTTAGCTAAGTCTGAGCTTTCACTAGAACTCAGAGTTCAGAGACTAAGACCACAGTTAGTCTCTTAGACTTGCTCTGATCCAGCTCCAGATCATTCTTGACACATTCAGGAAAGGTTCTGCTCTGTCCTGTCAATGAGACTTTTTTAGTATTGATACCTGCTCAAATGAGGATCTCCTTTTTTCTATATTAGTTTTAATATTTAAATTAGTCTCTAAGATTAAATTATACTGTTGACAACTTTATGATACAGATCTAGCTGGTGGTGGTAGTTGGTGCAGAGGTGGAGAGGATGGAGAGGGTGATGGTTTTGCTGCTGTGGTCAGATGACGGTTATAGTGAAAGGAAAACAGAAGGAAGAGTGCATTTCTAAATCCCCTATAAGGTGATTTGAAGGCTGTGATTGGCTGATGGTGACAGACAGCTGAGTCAGAGGAGGTGTCTGAGCACGCTCAGTCTGGGCCTCCTCACCACACGCTTTTCTGTCATGGCTGTTGACACATGTGTGTTGTGATGAGGCAGAAGAGTAAGAGTGAGGAGCAGGATCGGTATCGCTATGAGCCAGAGGAAAACCCAGATCCCTCCATCTCCACTCATGTCTCAACCATGTTTTTGTCATTAAACATAAGTCAGTATTACTTTACATCAGCGAAATATGTGTTTGATTTGAGCATTTGAACATGTTTACCTCGTATCGAGGTTTTCTTTCTTGGAGTACTGTCATTCTTTAATGGGGTTAGACATTATAAGTACTTTTTACTTCAGCCTAAACCCTTTTGGTCATGATTTATGAGGCTGTAGTCTGTTTTGTTTGGTGATGACCGTATGAACCACCACCACCAGACACAGGTCGTGTTTATGGTGTTTCAAATCCAGATTTTCTGTTTAAAAATAATTGGGTAGGTTTGAATTTGAATAGGTTGTTATTTTATATTTTATTATTTTCTTTCAGGCTAAATTCAGGCCAGTGTCAGCCTGTGTAACAGCTGCACCACTCTGCTCATGCTGCTGGATCAGGGCATCAGCTCACAGCTTCAGAATTTACTTCTGACCTGAGTCAGATGAATTCACCAGACTTTGTGTAGTTCCATGTTTGTGACTCTCCACAGATCTGACTGAGGCGTCCTGCCTGTGCCTGGCCCCAGCCCCTCCTCCCTTCTGTTCACTCAGAGCTGTTGAATACTAACAGACAGTTGGCCTAGTTTAAAAACTGCACTTATAATGAAGGTGTCATAGT
>KN503998.1:0-10914 GCA_000787155.1 Scartelaos histophorus | reverse complement strand
CCCTATGAATGTCTGAACAAATGGCAGATGGAACACAGGCTCATGGACCAATTTAACACACCATAAAAGCAATTAACAAATAATACGTTTCCAATGTGCACGCGACTCCTTCAAATGAGAAAGTTGGTGTGATCATTCAGTATTTGTGTGTAGTTTTAGAGCCTTCTCCACATGTGCTCATATCAGGGTGTATGCAGTAGTAGTAACTGTGTCTACGGTGCGCCCTGGCGGCTACTTTAGCTTAGTTGCTTGGATCAGCTCGTCTTTTACTGCAACTTTTAGGGGACGCTTTGCACAAATCTGCAGCCTTTATCTTGTGTGCTTTTCTATACTTCCACATGAGACTATGTGTGACTCAATGACCCTCTGCGTCAGCTTTTCCACAGAAAGCAGAGAAGTGAGGCTCGGCTCGGCTAGCTGGTCTCTGGCGCCCTCGCCCACCTCCACACAGACGATATGGAGTTGAAGCAACACTTGTTTGAAACGGTCGAGATGTGGGATTATAGCATCAAAAACACTCAATCTGTCATAGAAGAATAACAACCACGCCTTTGTAGAAAAATGCACAGTAAAAGAGCAGTCGTTAAGCTGGTAAAAGATTGAGCGATAAATGCATTCGTGATGGCCGCCCGCCTCCCCCTCCCAGAGAAGCTAGCGTTTGTTAGCCTCCTAGCTCTGGGTAACACTGCGCTGTTTTATTCACTAAACGTGACAAGATATGACCAACCACACGCCCAAGCGCCATTCTAATAGACACACAGTTGGATGCATAAACTAACAGTGATAGAAGCATACAGTCTTTGAAAGGCTCTAAATGGGGGCACGTACCTGAGCGCTGTCGTCGGCCGTGGTTTTCTTCAGCTCTAGTTTACAAACAGAGGAAACGCCACAGGAAGCTCCACTCCCCCACAGCCCGCACAGCCTCACAGCTCAGCCCACAGATCAGCCCCGCCAGGCGCATCTTCAGCCCCGGCCCCCGCTCACGGCCCCCGCTCCACACCCGCACACGGACTCTCACACGGGGACAGCGCTGGGACAGAGGCCTGGCGCTGAACGGACGTGTTTTTCTGTGGATTTGTGCAGAAGATGGCCCCGTGTCTGCGCCAGAACCAGACCGAGACGAGGCCGGAGAAAGGCTCTGCAGTGACGGGGCGCAGCCTGCAGGGGGCGGCACTCCTCACGTACAAATCATTAATAACACTTGTGCTCCACTGTGATAAACATGACACAGGCCTGTTTACACGAGAGAGCAGTAGATCATTTACAGATTGCAGAAGGTGCAACCTTGCAGGTCATATTAGACAAATACCACAAAAACATACTGTAAGCTACTATTGGCCTACAGTGTTATTTTAATGTGAATCACTCCCAACACTGCAGTGTAAACAAGACACCTGATGTTTTATTCAACACTTTAATAACAATAGTACTGTGTCTTAGTGCAATATGACTTACTTATTGTAGAAAATATACATTAGTTGTGTTCTTCTGTAGTTCATCTCATTTTATCTGATTTTGTTTCATCAATTTCACTACAGCACTTTACCATTAAAATAGCCTCAGTCTAATTTCTTATATTTTCCCCATGTTTTACTTACAAGCCCCAAAAAGCTCAAAAGACTTAAACTTAAATGTAATGTTTTATATACAGAGTAGGTTGACATTTACCACAAAAACATACTGTAGGCTACTATTGGCCTGCAGTGTTATTTTAATGTGAAGCACTCCCAACATTGTAGTGTAAACAAGACACCTGATATTTTATTCAACACTTTGATACCAATTGTACTGTGTCTTAGTGCAATATAATAGGGTCAAAATTGTGTATATTGCAAATAATTTCACTCATTGTATAAAATATAGTTGTATTATTCTTTGTATTCTTCTGTATAGTCTATGGGCCTATCTCATTTTATCTGATCTCGTTAGATAGACTTATATTTTTGTTTTATATTTTCTCCATTTTAACTACAAGACCCAAAGCTCATAAAACATAGCTCAAATATAATGTTTTATAAAGTCTAGATAAAGAATGTAACAGAAAGTCAAGTTTATAGTTATAGACGTGAAGTTTGTCCTAGTTTATATGCACTGGCTGCAGTTTATGATCAAAGCAGCTGACCAAAGAAGCTGACCTGTAGTAAACTTATTTTGGATTACCAAAATACAAAATAATAACTCCCTTATTTCTCTCCACCATCATGGATCTCATTTTCTAAACAAATGAAATGCAAACATTAAACAACACGAGAGGACCGATTTACAAAAAAATCTGTCCATAAGCTTACACTGTTATTCTTTCCTCCTTACAGAAAGTTGACTGACTCGCTGTCATAAGATCACACATGAGTCATTTCCTTGTCTGATATTACTCCAACAATTTCACTATAGCTTATTGTGCAAAATGTCCTGAACAAACAATTCCTCCAATTTTAGGCGTTGTTCCGTTTGCTGGATTCATAAATTTTACATTCTAAATAGCTTAAATAAATCCATATAATTCAAGTATATACATTTTTTCAGGGCAATAAACACAACCAAAAATAAAAATAAACACATGCTTTTATTTTGGACTAAAATGGTACATAGCCTATCGCTGTTTAAGTGTTCTTTGTTACTCTAAACGTATCCACAGAGGGGAATTTGCCCAGGGGACATTATTATTTGTCATTAGTTACACGCTTGTTCACGTTGGGCGGTAGTGGACAGGTATGGCTCAGTGACTCGCGCTCTGATTGGCTGACACATCCAGGTGACCGGAGCCTATCCAATCCCGACGCCTCCCTCCGCCCTGCTCCTCCGCTCACACCGGGACAGACGCTCCTAGCCCAGTGTCAGGTGTCCCGCAGGTTTCGCTCCAACTCTGACTCCGCGGAAGTTTGTACAGGTGAGTCTCCAGCTGAAACTTCCACCTTTTACATCGATAATCTCGTTAAATTAGCGCTAATCTGCTTGAAGTGTCGCTTTACGTGGACTCGGTTCGTGGACGTAAAGCGCACGTGCGTTTTGAGTGAGTTTATAAAAAGGGCGACGCCGTGCTAGCAGTGTCAGTTTGTCCTCCGGCAGCTAGCAGGCACCTGCTGGAAAACACTCACATTAAGCACCGTATTAATTTCATTTTGTATAAGATTCCGTAGACATTTGCTCCCCACCCTTAGCTTTCCAGCGCTGGCGGTGTGTACCTGCTGCTTACCTGTAATTACATTTCTTTGAAGACACTTGAGGGATTAGAAATAGTAGTTTTGCTTGTTCTTTACGTTTCGTCGATATGAACGCGTCTCTAGAAAGTATACAGACAATGCTACTTCTTCAAGCTACTCAAACTTTATTTACAATATGTTCTATTCTATTAAATAGGACGGTTGGTTTAGAGTATATTTCTTTTGCTTATTCAGTTAATGCCAAATAAATGTAGTCCTGTTTTGGCTATATAAAATACCTGTACAATCCATAGATGCGTTCAAGGTATGCGTTCAATCAAATATAGAGTGAAATATAGAAGCTCTTATTTGTGTCCCCTGTCCCGGCAGATTTATCCAAAATCAGTGATTTGCCCCAGTTTTATACAAGAAATGTCAAAGGTACAAAGCTGAAAACTAATGCAATAATAGCATGACTATAAAATTGTATCTTATAAAGTTCATACATTATTGCAGTGCTTTTTCTGATAGTGTAGTTTAAAATGGAACCTAATGGTAAGATGTTTTGGTTACTTATTGTTATGACTTTTTATAAATTAGGATATAAAGAAAAAAGAATATGTAAAAAGCCTCTTAGTAATATGGAGTAACTAGGTCATCTTGCTTTGACCCCACCCTCTGGCTTTAATTAAGACACTTATTTGACTATAGTCTAGTTGGTAATATGTTTGTGGACCTATTTTGCGTCCTTAATGCATCTTAAATATATAGATTTTTTAAATTTATTATTGTTTTTTATTTTTTCTTTTACTCTTATTGTTGTAGCCTACCTAGATCATTGTAGTTTTACTTTTGGCTTGGGGCTCTTTGACAGTCGAAGGGCATGCAAAATAGCTGGACTAGCAACTTTCTGCGTGACCTGTATTTACTATGCTCCACTGACCATTACCTCTGCGCATGGTTTATAGTGGAACCAAAAACTACTAGGCTACTTTAAAGACAACATGGAACAGAATTATGGAAAATGATTGTGCCATAAGACCAAAAAGGAAAAAAGATTGTTGTCCCTATTGAGAATTATACTGTAATGTGCTTTTTATTTGCTGCTATAGAGTTTAAGAGCACATGGACTAGTATATGCCCATGGACACTATGGAACTTACCTGGACCGCTGAGGATTACACACATTTAAAACACATATATAAAAGAAAGTACATTGCTATTATTTAATGTTATTGTCTCAAGAAAGGAAGTTTTTTGTCATCATGGTCTCAGAATTGGTATTAGGTATTGAGTATTGTTCCTTCAAAATGGAGTTTGAAACTGTAGCATCGTAACAGTAATTTGCTATGTTAATCTGCAGTCTGTAGAGGTGAGATTATACTAGACATTTGAAGAATGAATCATCTCAGCAGTAATGGTTTGCCATAGATCCATTTATTAACTGAAAAGAATGCCTAAGACAAGTTGCAAATACATAATGAACAGGCTGTTAGTTATGTTTAAATGTTGTTTTGTCTCAATATGGATTTCGTATTATGTTTTGTGTCATCTCATGGGATTTATGTCTTTTCTGTAATTGCCCTTTTATGTGGAATAATCTCAACACTCAAGCGAAGACAATGACTTTTGAATTAGGCGAGTTTTATGTAGTTTTTTTGCATGATGGACTTTAAGAGACATATAATGGCAATATACTATTTACATTGTTTTTGCAGTAGAGAACAATGTTGATGTATTGTTTTGAGTCACAATCTTTGAACAATCAGCAAATCAAAAGGACTGCATTGATTTAGCGACAGCTCAGTTGGTAGACGGTTCATCCGAAGGTTGGTAGCTCGAATCTCGCTCTCGACATTAACATCATGAGTTGAGCGGTCAGACCCACTGACCTTGATGCACTTGTTGTTGAGTGCATAAATAATTGTTTTTGCAAGAACTCCCGTGCATGTTGTGAGTGCAGTTTGGGTCAAACACAGAGAGACATGTAATAGGTTTGCCACGCCCCATTTTTTGTCGACAAATCGATCTGCAGAACAAGGCTTTAGTCGACAAAGAATTTTATTAGTTACTGTGAGTTAGTTACTAAGACTGAACAATTTTGTAAAAGTATGTAATTATATTCTCTTACAATTACAATTCGATTTGCGTTTGTTTTTTCATAATAATCTGTTCAAAGTGCATGATTAAAACACGTTAAGAAGCATAACGAGAAGGCTGAAGTGCTAATCTAACACAAGAATCCCATGCATTTCAGTTCAGGAGATTTAATAAAGTCTGATTAACCTTATTTTTATTATTATTTTGTCATTTTATGAATACCAAATCTTCAGCTCACTCACTCACTAAGTAACCTCTCCTTTCTGCTAAAGCCTTAGAATCTAAATATAATAAATTGACAACTAAGAGTCCATCAACTAATCGACGAAGGCCTACTGCGCGAGTGACAATATTCTAAATCCTGCAATGTCTTACGTGCTCTGGCGCATCCACAGACTGAAAACAGTGTTGTAATGAGTCCAAAGTCTCAGGTCTTGCCGTCACTCAGAGTTCCACGTGATGATGTAATGAGTGGAACAGGCTGCGGCAGGTGGAACCTTCTATGCATCAGGGTGATTCAGCGTCCAGATAAAGCTGCGTCTGCACAAAGACACTTTCACGATCGAGAATCAGTGCGTCACTGTGAGGTTTGTCATTTGTTACGTAACACTCATAGCAAGCTGCGCAACAAGCAGACATGCTATACTTTACTTTTACTTTATGTTTGATTGTATCCATGATGAGTAAAGATATTAGTTTACTGCTATTTTCCAGAGGCTATAAATGTAGTTTACTGCAGTGACTTTAAAACCTGTGCCACCAAAGATAAGATTTTATGTCACCAGATTTAAACCAGAACTTTAACAGGACTATTATCTGAACTAAACTAGGTCAAAGCAAATACACAAATAAATACAAAGAAATACACAAAGACGAGGAAATGTGGATAAAATATACTGTATAGATTAAAGGCTTACTATGTAACTTCTTGGTTGGGAGGCCATCACCTGCTTGTTTCTATGGATACGTCATCGCTCCGCCTCAAATGTTCCACAGTGCGACATTAAACAACTCTACTTTACGTTTATTCAACTACTGGTGGTTTTAAAGCTCAAAACTTCATAGGAAATCATACATTTTGATTGTGAGTGGGGTCACCTCTCCACAGATCTGCTCTGATACTGGTCTGGTTGGGTCTCCATGAAAATAGAAAGGTTGAATGTCATACTGTGGAACATTCCAGACAAAGCAATAACATCTCCACAGAGAAAACATTCAACAGATCCACAATCAGAAATGTTACTCCATGCTTCTTCAAGTAAACAGTGAACAGTCAGAGGTTTACATGTGTCACCAGAAGAAGCTCAGGGGCCATCACGGTGCAGCTACAGAGCAGTTTTACTAATAAAATGTCTCGAATTGAGTTCATGCCAGACAGAAGTGAGGATGCACAGACTGGTGATGAATATTGGTGGCAGTAGCTCAGTTGGTAAAGCGTTCAAGTACGCCAATCCAAAGCTCGCCGGTTCAAATCCTGCTTCTACAGATAAATGTTGTTGTTGTATCCTTGGGCAAGAAGACACTTAACCCCTCTTGCCCTCAGTGAATGCGTGTGTGATTGGGCGAGGGGTTCATGGATCTAAAATAACAACTGGATAAGGCGTTCCCCCTCTGTCCCAGGTCCAGACCGACTAGTGGCCGCTCCAGGTACTGCTGCTCTGGGAGCTTGGGCCCAGAAATAATTCTCCTGTAGAGCACAATGCATTTTGGGAATTCAAACTGCCCCTGTTCTGACAGGGCATTGACTTTCACAAATGTCATATTTTGTAGGATTCTTTTCTATTTTCACATCATAAACCTTTCAAGATTTTTAAATCCTCAAAGCGCCTAAGTGATCTTTAGAAGGTTCTTCGATTGGTCCAAATGCTCCACGCCATGCACGTTACAAACTTCACATGGGTGGGATATATAGTTCTATGGAGTGGTTTCTTGATGTAAAGAGCTTTGAGTGACATTAAGCTGGAAAAGTGCTGTATATATGTGACCAGTTACCATAGTGAAAATAATGCTGGACTGGGTATCAGTTCCATGATATGATATCAGTTAAAATGATTTTGTGATTGGGCTTTTAATTGGATGTAATTAGACAATTTACAGGCTAATTTTGAAAGAATGATTGTAGATGTTTGAACTTTAATTCACACAAACCAGTAAAAAAATCTTAGTATTTACGTGAAGGATAAATAACAGTTATAGCACAGCTGGATCTCTTGTGAAGTTAACTGTGTTTAAAGGAAATAAGTGCAATTTACCCCCCCCCTACACTGGCATTGGTCGGCAGATACCTAAAGGCATAACATTGATATTGGCTTTGGAACTGAAAAAGTTGGATCTGTGCATCCCTAGACAGCAGTGTGTCTTTTAATTCTTGGACGCTTTGCTGAAGATTTTGAAGTAATGTCACACTGTAACATTCCAGGCAAATTAATAACATGAGAAAAGTGACGCCGTTCTGCAGTTTTTATGATAGTTCAATCTGTCATATTTGATGCTGTAAAGTGGCGATTCGTGGTGATTGAGTTGGATTTATGAGTGTGGCTTTGTGGTCTGCTGCTTGTGTCAGCTCATGTGAAACCGTGATTTGTCTTGGCAATATCCGTCTTGTGTCTTGGCATCTCGAAGTGTCGCCCGAGGAAAAACATTCTGAGGACAAAGATGGTCTCACGCGTCGAAAATGTGGATTAGTTGTTTGTCAGTTATGTCCTCATCTCCCAGCCACAAGTCTCAACTCGCTCCTCTGAACCTCTGCTCTGTTTGTGTGTTAGCAACAGGCACTTACATTTTTGTTACTCATCCGAGGTGAAAAAGCCACAACTAGAGGACAGGGTGAACTTTTTTTTTTTTTTTTTTACAACTAGACCCATCACTGTAACACATTTAGAAATGCAACTGAATCGTAATTTGAATGGACGCAATTTGCAAATTGCAAAGCTGGCAGGCTAAAAAAGAACAAAAATATCCACTTCTTATCCTGCATGCAAATGGCTAATTCTGTAGTTTTCAGTTGTACAAACATGTTCTGAAATGTGATGCTTGTGTTAATTTGTATTTCAGTTTTTATTTTTCAATTCTTCTCAATTCTTCTGGACCTGCCCTATTAAAAACTATTCAAACTTTAATCACAAATCAAACCACATGCAATTAGCTACTCAAGTCATTGTAAAAGTAACTGCCAGGAAGTCATTTATCCTTTTAAGTCCATGTAATTGGAAGAACAAAACATTAATGGTGCATTGTGTAACTTTTCTGGTGGACGGTCATTGATGTGCCTGGAATGTTCCACAGTATGACTTTAAACAGTTCACCCTTATTCAATTACAGGTGGTTTTATGGCTCAAAAATCCCTATAAAACCAGGCATTCTGACTGGGAGTGGGGTCACCTCTCCACAGAGCTGACATGTAACTTGCTCTGGTTTGGTCTCTATAAAGATAGAAATGTTTAATGCCGTACTGTGAAACATACCAGACAAAGTGATAACATCCCCATGGAGTAAAGCATTTGATGGACCCTACACCTGAAAAGTTATACAATGCAGCTTTAACTAAGAAAAAAAAAGATAGATCATAAACATGAGAATTACTCAATCTTTTCTGAAGGAGCAGTTCAAGAAAGACAGTAATAAAACAGCAATTTAGGCAAAAATTGCTGTCTATAAATATGGATTCAGTGGTGTCTGCTTTCACTTACAACCAGACTAACCGAAAGAAAGGCCGATCTCTTCAAATCTCAGAGGCTGAACAAGTGTGGGCCTGGTTAGTAGCTGGATGGGAAAGCATGTTCATTATTTCATATTGTCAACATAAAGCTTTTGTCACCTATAGACTTACTCTATTACATTTACTTAAATAAGAGTACTGTTACACTATTAATCATTACTCAAGTAGGAGTAAAAGTATAGGCCTATTCATAAAAACATAAGAAGATGTTCTTTCATCCAGAGCCATCTTAATTGGCAGTTCTTGTGACTTGTTCTCGACACCTCAGCTGAGCAGAACTTTGTTCGACAGTTTGGCAACGTTATCAGACATCTACGCTTTGATTGGTTATTTATGTGGTCACACACAGCCAATAAAATAATAGCTTGACAGAGTTTGTAGGTTCTGGTGCACAGATGCACATTTCCAAATACTCATTTACAAGTTCTACAGTACAGCAGATTATAAATTAAAATCTCAACTTTCCAACATATAAACCATAAGCACTATAGGGACACGTGAGCCCATTAGAGAGTATAATGAAAAAGAAACGGCTCTGTCCTTGTGCTGCTGATGTGGTTCAGCTTCTGTCGGACTAAAGCACAGGACTCAGTGGAATCTGAGTGTTCTCTCTGTGACAGAGGGAGGTTCTCCTGATGCTCAGTCTGTTCTGTGTGTATGTTGGAGATGGTTCATGTAAAACTTTTCAGAGCTCATACATGTGCAGGTCGTACAAGTGCAGGAATCATTTCACTCATGAACCGTCACCCTCCACTTATTAGTGGAGGGTGGTGTGCATGTTGTAGTCCTGGATAAGGAGAAGGAAGGAGGTATTTTTGCAAGGGCGCGGACAGTTCAGCAGCAGAACATCTTTTGTTCTTGTTCTTATCATCTCAGGAACAAGAACAAAGTTTGTATGTTCTTATGACATAAGAATACTTCAGGTGTTTGAAAAGTACTTAGAAGTAGAATGTAAAAGTGACTTGAGTAAATGTAAGTAAAAGTAACAGTGTTACACATCATACTTGTTTTGTTGGCTAAGAACTTTACTTCCTGTGATAATCTAACTTAATCTTAACACTGTATTGAGACTGGACCTTATCATTTCATATCTTGATCAGTAAATAATATAACAACCACAAACCCACAGCCTTACCAGGAAGAAACACACAGCAACAAGGAAATGGTGGAAGTACAGGAAGCAGAATATTGCCATGGTAACTACAAAAATATTGACTTCTTGTGCTGGGTATCTTCCGAATTTTTTACATTACACTGCATTTCTCTGACCTTGCCAAGATTTAAAACTTCTATCAGGTTCTTCATCTTGTTTTCAGGTTTTTTCTCTACTCGTTCTGAGGCTGCTTCATTCTAGTCTAGAGAGAGATTATTTTAACAGAACTTGTCAAGTCAAATAATCTTGCTGCATGGACAGATAATTTCACTACTTCCAAGTCATTTTCTGATAGATTTAAGTGTTTATATCTTAAATTTTGGCCAAGCCTGTTTGCAGTGTAATAGTCCGTGGAGAAATTCTTGCTTAGCTTGAAACAGTCTGGCATTTAATGTGTCCATTGCCACCAGGCCAAGTCGCAGATTAGATCTGTGCTTCAGCAGTGGAAACAACTGTGATTGATAATTTGCCGCTGATGTAATCCACATTCCCTCGGGTGTGATGCTAACTGTAGGCTCTGCTCTGTCTGAAGCTCTGTTAGAATTTAGTCTGATCTAAACAGGACCATGAACACTTGCATTCATCACAGTCTCCTGAAAATGTGTTCTTTATCATTTTGAGCTCTCAAACAATCTTAAAATGTTCCGGACAGTATTTGCTAATGTGTACATTTTGTCGCCATAGTAATTGCTGAACATTCCTCCATAGACATACTTGTAGAACACCTCCTAGCATGATGTCACTGCAAACTATGAGTACATTTAATGCAAGATGCACAGGATTAGGGCTGCACGATATTGAAA